>JAUJYS010004083.1:0-12341 GCA_033995665.1 Melogona broelemanni | reverse complement strand
CCCCCCCCCCCCCCCGGGAGTCCACTTTTATGGACTACACACACACACACATATACATGTATGGCGGTGTCTTTCTAGTGAATGCATTTCTGGAAATCACGGAATTGAGACTGAGGCTGCAGAAGGACGCCATATTACCCTTGTACATTTCATATTTTGAAAATCGTGCTGTCTAAACTAAAAGTGGTTGTTTTGTGATAATATATCGACAAAAGTGAATTGTTGTGATTGTTTTATATTGTTGATTGTTTCACTGATCAACTTTGTAATTTAAATTTAAAACATGGGTTGTTTTGCGAGGAGGCATCGATGACTATCGGTCGTTTCTATTTTCATATGTTTTATTCGCTTTAGGATGTTGTGTAATTGTTTTTGCTTGATTAACAGATTTTTTTTTTTTTTTTGTTGAGCTTGCGATAGTTGTATTGCAGTGTTTATCGCTTTTGGGTCAGAGTTAAATTTATCTTGGCTGTTTCAGCAAATAATCTGGTCTGCGAATTATTTTCATTTTTTGTGGGTCGGCTAATTAGGGTTAGGATTCAGAGGGAGAGTACTGTAAAGAGTATGTGAAATATATACTTACTACCAAATTGTGACTTACAACAACCTTTGAATCCTGGTCCAGTTGTTTCATTTTGGGCCTCAATATCCGACATTTTACTGCCGTTCATTAACCAATCCCATCTTCAAATTGAGGACGATTGTAGCGTTGCGAATGGTAAGAAATCGAAACTAAAGTCAGGTATTGGGTTTATGTGTATTGCTACCATTGCCGAGCTCATTTATCAGTTCTCCATCCTCTCTCTCAATCAGAATCTTCCTCCCATCATCATCCCCATTCAGCATCCTCCATCCACCAAGGCAGATGGCTCGCGTTTATGCCATTCCAGGACCGAGTTCATAGCCAATGGCGAGCGACCGCGTTTAATGTGCGGTCATTCCAATAAATAGCGAAAGTCCCGAACTGAGGTTGCGCTGTTGACCACTCGCGAAATGACCGCATTGGCCACTATATATCGGCTCTGCGGATCACGTGACACTTAATCGACATAATGCAGGCTTTTCTCCGCTGCGGTGACGCGGTCGGTCCCGAGGGTTTCTTTCCCCAAGCATCAAGTACGCCTCCAAATCAACAATCCAAATTAAGTTTGCGGGGAAACATAAAGCGTGATGCTCGTGATGGAAAGCAAAATGCGATAGAAATGCCGACCTCTGGCGGTTGACTTTATTGTTCTGGGTACCGAATTAAGGTCGGGTTGGGTCAAGTGCTTTCTTTTATCTTCGTGGTGATGCAGGATATTTTAAAAGAGAAAAAAGTCTACCTTTAATAATATTTTCATTTTGAACATTTTCCATGATTAATCAGTTCTTGGTTTTGTTAATAAATTTCTCACTTCGTCTGGATTCTTAACTTCCTAATTTTTCAGTTAACATTTTAAATAATTACGAATTTCGAACTAGAAATTTTTTGAAAATCTTTATGGGGATTTGAACCGGCGATCACGGGTGTTGTCACCCAACGTGCTGTGATCACAGGATCAATAAATGCAATTTAAATTCCGTAACCTAGCTGCATTCAAGCAGTATTTCATTTAGTTTTGTCCTGATGTTGAGATTTGCTGTCCTATTTGGTAACGGTATGTCAACAAAAGCCTTTGTTTTATCTTCGCCTTTGTTGTATCCTCTGCAAATGATGACAACGCTTTATGTGTGGTGAACGATCGACTAGATTTGTCTATTCGCGTTTCGCATTATCTCTGGATGGCGCCGTTCTGCCAATGCCAATCAATCGTCTATAGTTTAACTCTAATGCCGACAGAGGGCACCTCAGAATTTAACGCAAGCTGCAAATTCTATCATATATTTTTGCCGATCGACTGTACATTAAACGTAATACAACCTGACGTTGCTTCTCTTGAAAACGAATACGGCATACAGAAACGTGGCAGACCATTGTCGAGTAGTAGTTTATCCTTTCAACCGATGGTTTCCTTGATGCTGGTTTTTATGGTCGAAATGTCTTGCTCAAAACGACTTTTCTTCCTATACTTATAGTCGATGTGCGGCAGCAGTCGATGTTGGATGTTGATAATGGCCTCATCCGATAGTCCGATAGTCCAACACTGTCTTTAACTTCGAGAAAAAGAGAGTCAACCTTGGAAGGCAGTCAAACGCATGTACGAGTATATACTGAAGTGAGTTCAGCTATTCCTCTCCATTCGGGATAAGTGTCTGCCAGAGATAAAAACGTAATGCGATTCGGCGTTGTTTGGTGGTCGCCGTCTCTTACGTGGTTGTCCGTGTTTCATGGTTTAAGTACAAGTATACCGTCTGCGTGTAGGTTCTGAAACAGTTGGACTTTCTTTGTTCTCCTTTCCATTCTCTATTTACCATTTATTTACCATTCATCCATTTACCATTCTCTAAGTTACCATTGAATTATTTTCCCTCATTGAAGTGAGAACAATTAAGTATCTGGAGTACTGCAATTATTCAGTATTATTTTATTTGAGTTATCAATTAATTTACATCACGACATGCATTTCTGATTGTTTTATTTGTTTTATTTTGAGCACGCGAAAATAAATTGTATTTGTAAAGGTGCATGAACACGCCGAGATAGCCGATTTAATTTTTTTAAATTGCGCACTATCAGGTATTTAAATAAATATAATTTTATTTGTTCATAACTATGAACAAATAACTATTGAAATAACTATTTTCGGAATTGCTATTCAAAATTTCTTATAAACTGGACCAAGGATCATCGACGGAACATGCAACTGTCTCCATTTCCGTGAATCATATTCTCCCGATTGCAGAACGGGCATTTTCCAAGTTATGCCACGATAAAGCTCGGCGTCCATGTAACGTGATTGAAGTCGTCAGATTTGTTAGTTCACGATACTTAAGAGCCTGGTGTCTGTCGGCTATGATTGTAGCAGCAACATGCATTCGACTCCTCTCCAAACCTATATAACCTGCAGTAATAGCGCTCGCGGGTGCTCGAAAATGCAATTGTCTATTTTGTCACCCTCCTCTGCCAAATGTGTAGTCGAGCTCGTTTGGAGCCGTGATGTTGGAGATCATGTCGATCTCACAAAGATGAAATCAATAGGGAGCGTTTATTTCTCGTTGCCACTATATACAGTTGTAGGAGAAGATGTCTCTGTTTTTATTAACAGTAAAATATAAGTGGCAGCTCTCTCTCTTTCTCTGGTGCCGGCTGTCCACCGAATGACATTTTCTCCATCTCGTAACACTGTAATGGGACCTGCCTGCTTCAAGTAATTGGTGTTTAGGTTCGTACATGTGATGGTATCAATTCATGAATATACCGCAACCGTTTGTATTATTTTCTTCTTGGTCCCACTGCGTATACAGAGTATTACTAGGATATAAACAAAATACAATTAAATTGCAATCGCAAGTCTCTACATCAGATACCTTTCGAAAGCGTAAAATGACTGTACCAAGCGGTATAAGCAAAATTGTAAATTCCATTACTTAATGTCAGGTAAAAAATCTTGATGCCTAGCGCAATATGCCAATCTCCTTCCCAGCCCTTCCCTGCCCCTCACATATCTCCATAGAGACACGAGGGTGCACTAGGCGCTACGGTGACTTTAAAAAAATAAAATAAAAATAAGTGAGTGTATGGTCAATTCAAAGTCACTGACAATCAAATAATAAAATATTCGCTAAATTAAAATCCGCCATGAATTTGGCTTAAAAATTTAAAGTTTTAATTGGTGATAGATTTCTTACATATTATTTTTATGGCTAAAACAAAAGCATCGCATAACACTGATTTCTGAGCGTTTAACGAACTCAAAACACTTTCATATTGGGCTATGGAATTCGATATATTTTTCCAAACTTATAAGAATATTTGCTAATGTTTAGGAAATGTTTCATATTCAAATACAGTTTGAGCACTTACTTCCTGATAGGTTTCATATTATTAGTTTTCCCATAGTGTGTCGACAGTGGAATAATCTTTCAGAGTTTCAAATACAGAGCCTGGTAAAATGGGACAGCCTCTTTATCCTTAACTGTCTTCTGACCGCGTCGTAGGCCTGGACAGTTTGTAGGTTTCTTTTGTAATTCTAAAATTTTCCATTCGGCCGCGTGCCAATTCCGAAGCCAGTCAATTTGTGCGATCAACGTAATTCGTCTTTGCAGTCTTCAACAACAACAAAAAGTGGTAAGCTGATGAAACCATTATTTTTTACCGAAGTTTTGCGGTCGGTCCGCATAATGGCCGTCGGAATTTGGACCTTTTTCTCGACAACAGCTGGCGCACCCCCGCGAACCGTTTTGAACGGGAGGACAGGGATTACGGGGCCAGCTATACACAACGAGGCCCCCGCCGCCAATTTTCACGCCAAACCGGCTCAGCCCCAACTAATACCCCGTGTCTACACACATTGGGCGCGCATGGTGGAAGCCATCAACGTTATAGCACGTGTAATAATGTAATGCGATCCCGTTGTTTATTGTCGGATTTGCGCCTCGCTTCAATGGCCAATTTTCTCGTTCGTTTGCAGAATAGTTGCGCATCTGCATGCCGAATTCGGCCGCATTCCGTTGTAGGAGTTTGTTCTACTGGGAGGGGATGCATGGTGTGTGTCTGTGTGATGGAGTTTACAGGGCCCAGTAGTTAACTGCGCATGACACTTAAAAAAATGTCTGCACTGAACCACAGCAGTTTGGTCAACAATTTTGATTGTCATGTCCTGAGGTGGTCAGCAATTTAATTCAGAATACCTGTACATTTGGAATTCCGATGTCAAAACGCAATATCTTATCAGGATGTCCAAACGCAATATTTTATCCCGTTGGACGATGAAACCGTTGCGGTATAGTATTGGTCAGCGTAAGTCAAATTGGTATACGTTATCTTCAGTTTTTGTTTCTAGAGTACGTACCGGTATTACTCATACTGTGACTGTGAATTACCAACCTTTGATAACTGTTTTACCTATCCATCCCTGCGTATTGGGAAATTATTCGTCTTACATCATTATTTTTTCATGCACTTTTCCCATAATTCAGTTGTATTCGGGATGTAGTATAAAATGCGAATGTGTTCACCGATTAAAACAATTAAAATTATTGGGATACTTCGAATTTTTTCATCATAGGTCAGAATGAATAGACTAAACAATAGCAATTAAAAATTAGCGACAATAATTTTTGAAGGACTAATCTCTAAACGCCAGTCAGAAACCCCACACGCCTCACTGCCAGGGCTGATATCACTTAACAGACACAGGATGTACAGGTGCGTGATCTCGGTTGCAGGTGTCCCTGCCGAGCTGTGGACGGCTCGCGCGCGCGCTCCTGTTATCAACTGTAGTAGCTCCGAATGCACGTTCTATTTGCCAATTTGTCTTGCTTGAAAGTTCAGCAATTAACATGCACGCAACGTCATGTCACTCGACCGTTTGGGGGGGGGGGGGGGCAGTTCGCCATTTTGTATCCGTTGTGATCAGTATGCACACGAATACATGTACATGTTTTCAAAACTTGTCAAATTCAGTTGGCCTTCCTGAGTGACTTACCCGGGGACCTTAACAATTACAAATGGTATTATTTTACGTTAAAATATTTATATTTCAACAATCAATTCCAATCCAACCAATCCATTTTTAATCGTGGTTTATACATTACTACATTGTTTGTATACCTCTCTTGTTTGTGGAACGGGCCACTTCCTAGTGAAATATATTTTTAAAAAACACAACGCAAATAATGTTGATTATTTGATTCGCGTTTCGAGACAAAATGCATTCTTGATTATTTTTAATTTTATACCGTTTTTTGAACGGGCTCATTCCTAGTGGATTTTTTGGATGCATGGTTGTTTCGATGTTTGTGCGGCTAAATCAATTGATGCACATTTGAAATAACTTAATTTAAGTAAATCATTTAGAGCCACTATGGAATTTTGAGTCTTTGTGCTGCCTGGTCCCTCTGGCCACTGTTGACGAGCCACCACTACTCATGATGCGCACCACGTTTCAGCGCGTGTAGAGAGAGGTTTTAGCAAACTTTCAATTTCACCGAACGTTTACTGATCTTTTTTTCGTGTCCAAACCAAGCACTCTGCTGGTCTCCGCACACGTATGTGTATTTTTTTTACATGTACCGTAATTGTTCCACCTCGACGGAGGTGCAACATTTAGGTGTGCCCTTGGACACGACCCTGAAACGGCGCCGATCACAAAATTACCATTTCGGCCGGGCCCCGGCGCCGACGATGTCGTGCTTCTTCTCGAGGGTGGCGCGTGTCACTAACGCAGTTTGGCGTGCTGCTCTCGCTCGTTCCTCTCTCTCTCTCTCTCTTTTTCCCCGGGCCTCCCCACTCACCACCTGCTCTTTAAACGGACAAAAAAAGTGACCACCTACAAGGTGTGTGCGCGTGGTGGGGAAGGGGTGTTACGAATTCAGCACGAGTGTATGCGGGGCGTGCTGGAGGGTGGTTTTTAAGTTTATCCGTTGATCGGGGGAATACAGACGCTGTTGAAACGAACGCGGTCGTTTTAGGTTGCGAAACAGGATGCTTGTCGCGAGAATGTTTAAGAGTGGCTTTTTTTATATGGTTTCGAAATCTAAAAATCCGAAAGGACTAACATCAACGAATTGTAAACGAGAGTTGTACATAGATCTATCACGAGTGATCACAAGCATCGTCTTAACACCATTCGTGAGGAAGATCAATATACGGCAAAAATGCCGTCGTGAATCAAATAAAATAAATATAACGAAGAAACCAGGACAAAACTGGTCGTCTTCATCCCCAGTTTTGTCCTGGTTTCTTTGTTATATTTATTTTATCAACGAATTGGTTGGTTGGGTTACCGATGTATCACTCTCAAATCCTCTCTCCCTCCCAGAGAACGATCGAATTGTTTTTACCCAACCTAAGCTTCAGACCTAGGTAAGTAACGTGGTCCAGGCAACGTACAGGCACTGATCTTTCCTGGCAACGTACAGACACAGACACATCCCAGTCCTTTAACGAATTAATTAACGGCGAAGCTTGATTTATTAAAAAATAGCCGTGAGTAAAATAAACTTGTTCAGCAGCCTCAGCGCCGATCATTGCATTTACTTTGTTAGCTGGTAACGCGGCTGCAACGCTGGTGTCGCGCTTGGGCCATATGCGGTTCGCAAAAAATTGGTAGTGGTGGAATGGTTACAAATATACAGTTGAAAATTGTGGATTATTTTTTTGGCTGGTGCGCCCCGAATTCCCACCAACAGCAGGTTTTTGCGCACATTGGGGAAGCACAATTCTTCGCGTCTGTAATGTCGTTTTCATTGATTTTTGAACAGTTGCGAATTTGTAATTGTGACGCCATTGAATGCGGGCTTGTACTGCGCTGGCCTGAAATTCGTTTTGTCAGATCCTGCAAATGGTTTAAAAAAAAATTGACAACCTGTTCGTTTCCAACCACGTGTCAATTATTAATAACGTAACAGTTGAAAATATCTACTTTAATTTATGTAATAACATACGGCACCATTTTAATCGTCTGCAAAATTCTGCTTTACTTTTCACATTACCCTTATTTTGGCATGAACAATTCCTATAAGCTGGGCATCAAAACCAAAAAACGTCCGCCAGCTTTAATCTACGGAAGTCTATGTCACCACTAACGGCCATATTACACATTACACCGTGGCATTTTATACCATGCCATTGGCCCATTTCCTGACCTAACTTATTATTCCATGCCTTGCGCATAACGGTAACCTTTCCACTGTCGACGTTGTATCGTCTAGTTGACGTAGTTCATTGTTCATGCCAACACCTCGCCTGTGCAGCGACACTCTCTTTTTTATTGGAAAACGACATAATTTCTAACGAAAAGTTGCCTTGCTATCTATCTATCGAACTTCTATTTAATTTATATTTTAATTAGTTAGATATTTAAAGGAGAAAATAAACTACTGCATGCATGGGCCTGAACAATCGAAAATGTCGGGTTGTGGCGTACCTAGCAAAAACGACGATTTAAAAGATTCAAGTGGCGAATCAAAGCTTAACTCTTAGGTGATTTTGGGTGATACATCACGAGTTGACTTTTTCGATAATTTTAGGCCCGTGCCTGTATTCGTTTTTTCTCTAAATTTTCTTTTTTTTTAGCAAAATTTCATTTTTCTTCAATTGTACAGTAAAATATACGTTCGAGTCGTTGGCGCACTCCTCGGATGGACAGAATGTCGATTCAATTTTCCATTTGGTCAGAGAGCCAGAGCGGGGAAGCGACAAACGCACGCGCAAAAATAGAATCCGGTCGATTACGAGAGAAACCACGGTCCACGGTTCCATTTTTAGCCTCCATCCTCGCGTGATCTCGCTTAATCGTTTATCTGCAGCGACGCGATCCAACCTCTCTACCCCCTCCTCCCCTTGCCGGACCACGGTGGCCTTACTGCCCGCCGGCCCCGCCCCCGCCCCCGGCGCCCATGCTTCGAACCCGACAATTAGTCGCTCCGCGGAGGCTTCCTACGGGGTCCTCGGTTGGCCCCCACTGACATGTTGTGTTTTTATTGATTGTGGCCGTAATAATGATTTGCGGCGGGAGTCGTCGTCGTCGTTCGTCGTTCTTCACCCTCCGCTTCTGTCGCATACCGTGCGTCGCCATCGTCGGCAACGGCTGTCCCCATTAGGTGACGCGCAGTGTTGGGTAGGAACGGAACGGGGACAACTTGGTCCGAGGAACGCTTTCCTTTTTTGCGAAACTTTGGAGCGGTTTCGTTCCTTTTTTTGAGGAACTACAACAAAAGTTATTTTTACTGTGTACAGAAAACGTACTCAGTTTTAATATCGCTAGTTTTCATAGTTCGGGAATTTTGAAAACTCGTTACTACAATCGATGGAATTACAAATGTATCCACAAGCAACCCCTTCAGATGGACCTATGTCGTGTAAAAATATGAGAATTTGTCGGTGAAAATTTTTTAATTAGATTTTTTCAATTTTATTATTTATTGAATCAACTGAATCGTTTCTTTTCTGGGAAGGAACGAGGAACGATTTTGTCGCGTTAATTTTATGTTGGAACGGGAACGTGGTTCTTTCTATACGGAGGAACGGGCATGGTTGCGCGTTCCTTTTTCACCAAAGGAACGTGCCGGTGACGCCGTCCGCTGTCGCCGCGTGTCGCTCCGTTGGCGGCCGAAACCCCAGCCCCTACGAGGATCATCGTTGGAAGAAGCAATTGAAAAGTCCTTATTGCCGCCACCGCACATGTAAAGACCGGCTCGCCAACCGTATAGATCTCTCTTTTCGCCCCGGCGTCGCGTATATATAACCCCTGCGTGTAATGTTTTTATGGCTGGCATTGTGCCCGGCGTTCGCTCGCCGGAGCGTCCGGAATAATGGCTGTCTACAGTCGGCCAGGCTCACCGTAGACCTCTAATTGCCCAAATAAATCTTTGGGGGAAGTGGGTGGGACGGCATAGAGGGGTTTTTCGGTTGGTCAGGGTCGTGCGCGAGCCGGGTTGGGGGAGCGATGTAATTGACGAATACGTTGGTAACCGCGCTGAGGGGTGTGTCCGGCATTTCTACTGGATGGTGGCGCGCCATCGCAGTGACAGTGGACTAACGTGAGCGCGGTGGTTCGGTTCTATGTGGAGGTAGAGTTTCTTATGACATGATTGATGACGTAATCAAGGTGCGAAAGTGATTTAAATTTGGTAACCTTTTCTTATTTTTATTGACGACTGCCCGGTTAACATGGTTGTTCTTTATTTTTATGTTCACTAATAAGTAATTACTTTTTGTGTTATTTCAACCATCTCGATTTATTTTGTTGATAAAAATTTCGTTTATTTGTTTTCATATTTCTACTAATTTTAATTTTCTTTTAACGAACTGAGTTTTTTCGTAGCTTAATACGTGAATCAATCTGACGTGGCATCATTACTGTCATGTTGATTAATTTATTTTACAATATTGTAATTGTAATTGTAATTTTCACTCAACCAGGTATCAAACCCGGAGTCCGAAAACTGTGATTGTGTACCACGCTGACCATCACTTTATTTTTCAATTTATTTTTATCCACCCGACCGGGATTCGAACCGTTAATTTCATCTGCAACAAAATTTCCTTCGGATCAGCTACATTGCTTACGGCGTATAATAGCAGGCAAGGAACGGTTGCCGGTTCAATCCGCTAATGAAACTGCGATAAAAACTGAGTTTGTTGAACTTTTAAGTGAAATTCGAATTTTTTACATTTTTTTTTCATAATTGCTTTCGTGGTGAATTGCTGGATGTTAGTGCCGGCGCCTCGGGCCCAATTTGAGAGTGCCAAAAATCAATTACGATAGTTTTCGGTTACAGAGTTCCCTATTGGGGGGATTAATTTCGTGCCGACTCTTGGAGGGATTTTTCCATAAAGTTAAAAAAGCCAACTTTTTTTAGTGGGGCGAGCACACCCCCCTCGGTGCGTGCAGGCAGCTGCCATTGAATAAACATAAACAAAACTTTTCGGTGTACGGGGACGATTAACACACGGTAGTACAGGGGATTCGCGCCTAGATCTGGGTGTATGTTTACAGTACATCTTCCACGGTGTCAATGCTTTCTTATTTTAGCGCCCCCCTCATCGCCCGCGCGCTGCTAAAAAACTACCTACCACCCACCCAATTTCAGAACGCGCCCCTCCACCTTCCCTTTTTCCACGCCGTCTTAGCAATGGCACCCCATTCATGGAAGAGGGGTGTTTTTTATGCGAGCTTTTTATCACACATATATTTTCTTGCGTATATACTTTACGGGGACCGAAGAAGTCTGTGTAAACACTTACGCATACACACACCTTCTTTATCCGACGACCTTTTATCTCGTCGGGGTAGGCCGGTGGGTGGTGCGTTGGGAAATGGGGGTGGGGGAGGGTTTGTACTCTTGATGGTGTATTTTGTGCTCATCCACTGAAACACGAATTTCCATCGGCAAAACAAACTTTCCAGTTTTTTGACAACTTCTTTATACTCGTTCGCCTTGACGCGCGACGAAACATTTTTTTTTTTTGCCTTTTTCTCCATTTATTTTTCTGTTGGCTTGAGAGAGAGCATGTCATGTTGTTACCTTGTCAGCGATGAGTGCAAAACTTTTACCCCGTGTGAGCTGGTGGCACACACGCCCTATCGTACAGGGTGTGCTGAGATTGTACGCTGTCCCTCGTCGTGTTGATGGAATTCTTTAAATTTTAACCGCTTCCAGCATTTTTCTTTCCAAGTCTTATTTCTCCAAACTCGTTGAATTTTATTTGAATTGAGTACTCTGAACCATAACTTAAACAGTTCCCCCCCCCTAAGTGTGCCCCTCCCGACTTTCTGACTTAAGTGATTCCCTCCGACTACATTGTGTTCCTCGGGTTTCTTTTGACATTTCCGTCGCTATTGACCTAGCCAAGCGTGCATTTTGATAGTGTGTATATAGGCTATAACGGGGGTCCTCCTCGTACAAAATTGCACGCGCGAAACAAGCTAAGCTCTCTCTCTCTCTCTCTCATCATAATGGCTGCAAGTGCTTGCAGGATGTGTTTGTTGTTTTTCAGGCAGGTGTTCCGTTGTGATCACGAGAGGTTGGTGATGAGAGTGTCGCGTGCGTCTCCCTGCTTATACATATACACGAGTATACGTATTTATTCAAAGGTTGTTTGGGTGTAGCGACGGAATCGACCATTTTTGCTTTCGAGTGGGGAAATCCTCAGGATATACGAGAAGTTATTCCAACCCGCCCCCGCGCTACCTTTGGTTATTGGCGACGTACCTATCGTGTGGTTCGATTTACCGCCACCGGTGGCGTTGACTCCACATTTCAGTTCTAGCAAAATACTTTTCATGGCAGCTTTTATCAAGTGTATGATCAAGCGGGCCCACAAGGTATAAGAGGCGAAAATTTTCTAAAATTATCGTTCTAAATTTGTGCTCATTTTTGCGGCAGCAATGTAATGTAATAATAATAATCTATTTCAAAGCATAATATGTTACTCTTTGAAAAAGGCGTTTGCATAGATTTTTTACGAACATTGATCTAAAATCATAATCAATGTGCCAGGGTGTTTTTCAGACATACGCAACCACAAAGTCATTATCTTGTTTGCGACGAATTTAATTTCCAACGCACCAACGATTCCTCTGCGCACGCGAATTCTGCGCTGTACATTAAATTTCCATGTTTGCGCTACAAATGCGCACACGTCATAGATTAATACTATTTAATGGCTTTTTATTTTAAGTGTATACATGTGCAGGGAGCGTTCCAAAAGTCGCGATGTTCAGCGACACATATGCCAGCCGTCCGCCTATCAG
>JAUJYS010004082.1:0-12343 GCA_033995665.1 Melogona broelemanni | reverse complement strand
GTGCGCTCCGAGAAGACACATTTGATGTTAAGGCCTTGCTTGTGGTCATTTGTTGTCTATAATTTTTATATTTTAATCGTTACATTTTTAGAAGTTAACAGTGGTGGACTTGTGATAATATCGATATAACCTATTATCACGTACCCAACACTGGCTAATAGTAGAATTGAAATGTGATGCTTACCATTTGACGAGAATTCCTGAAGGAAGGCTTTGCTCTTCTTGACAACGGGCACCTTGCGACGTTTGGCGACGTTTTCGTCACTGCCAACCGTTGCATTCACCATACTTTCGTCGAAGTTTAAAGCCTGCTGGTCTACGGTTTTGGTCACTGCTAAATGATCCCTCAAATCGGAAATCAATGTATCTATGCGCCTCCTTATGGTTGTGGAATCTGTAGAGTAAGAAATAATCGAAATTTGATTACATTGTAGACCAAATTCTCGTTGGAAAATATCGTGACGCCATCAGGCTGAGTGAGTTTCCGAGAAAAATAACCACGAGTTGTCCAGACTTCGTAAATGTAAATCAGGAAAATAGACGAAACCCGAAAACAAACTGTAGTAGGGAAATAACCACGAGTAGTCTCTGTAGTAGGGAAGCAGACGACTGAGTTGGCGAGACTCGGCAAACATAAAGTAAAGGTAGAAGCTTCGATTTTAAAGCTCAAGAATATATAAATATAGTAAAATATAATTTAAATTAACAAATTGCCTCTTAGTAATACATTTTATGGTGTGCCAACCCCGTCTTCAGATACGTCTATTTTGGTAATGTAACATTCGTACACGACAAATTGTAATAATTATGCTGTATAACGCACATTATTCAATAATTTATCAACTCGGTCTACTTTTGTTTATCGTGAATTTTATGTTTTCATTTATCGATGAAATTCTGTACAATTCTGCGTGTGTAATACGTAATAATAATCAGTCTACTAAGCGGGTGGTCTCGGGTTTGATTCCCGGCGCAGGCTTTCGTTTATTCGATTCTGTGGTACTGGAATGTGTCCCTCACACATTGCCACAGGGACACGAGGGGTACAATAACCTCCTGTAGTGCTATTCACTACAGTGCTCCGGAAAAAAAATTATTCTTGAAAATAACTTTGTTTTAATTCAGGGTGCAGTTACAAAAAGGCAGACATCTTTTTATTTTTAATTTAAACTGTGTCTGCATTTTTGTAACTGAATTAAAACAAAGTTATTTTCAAGAAGAAAATACTTTTTTATGCACAACTAAACAATATTGGATAAATATTTGCAATTCTGGCTGTCAAAATTTAGAAAAACTATCATTTTTGAAATAGCAGAGCTGTAAATCATTTTATGTGAATGATTTTGATTGGCTGTATAAATTCAGTACGTAGCTCATAAACTACTGTTTGTTTTTTTTGTTGTTTTTTTTTGCATCTGAGTAATATACAAAAGTTACAATTTAACTTTTTTCATCAATACTCCGAATAAACGAACTCCTTTGTAATTTGAATGTGAACAAATAAATGAAGATTAATTTCAGAGTGTAGCATTTATATTGATCCAAACAGGAAAAAAACGTGAATTTCTGAGAAAGATGACGCGATATTTTAACTGATAAATTGTCTTCGCTGCAATTTAGATTTAATCATTTATACTGTTATAATGAAGAACATCGAATAGCTGAACAAATAAAAATATTTGAAATGATAAAAAGCAATTATAAAATGGAGCACGCGACCAATTTACAATCAACCTGTATATACACAGTGTACAGGCGATTTGCTCCTAAGCTGAATCATTTGCAACTTAACTTAGGTTCCGCGACTCATATGATTATTAATTTAATCATTAATCAAACAGGGTCACGTTTGCTATTCCGGTTTCGTTGATCGATAGGCTCCGCTTTGAAGCCACGATTGCGATCGTAAAAATGCACAACACTCGACGGATCAACTTGGAAATTCCAACTGAGCTTGTCTATACGCATAGGCTGCTTCCTATATTTGCCTGAATGTGGACACTCACCAACGTTCAAGGTAAACAATGTAATAACAAAAGATCGTCCCTGGCAAGCGCCATGCAGCTGGATGCAATTAATTGGATAATGTCAGACGGCAGACACACACATTCAGCATACTGTACGGCCTAAGGGGGGGGGGCAAAAGGGACAGACGCCCAGGGCACTGATTTGATTTTCCCTTTTATTTTATTCTAATCCACTAATTTGAACTATTTTTAATATCAATTTTGAAGCAAAAAAAAAAAAAATATGAATATCAAAAAAGTAAATGAATACAAAATGTATTTTTTTAATATTTAGTATTATTGTTTGTTATTTACCACCTATCCGATTAAACTTTTCTCTTTATTAATTTTTTTGTATTAAATTACTGCTTTGAACTGTATAAATTCTGAAGATAGAAAAACAGAAAAAATGAGAATATGAACACAAAATTCAATATATTTATATTTATTTTTTTAGTATTCAATGCATTTTTTATAGCCACTAACTTAACCCGTCAAGCGACGAAACATTTACCGGTATCATATTTCACATTATAGAAAAATGTAATTGAAGATTGCGATTTTCGAAAATTAAGAGGAATTTTTGAAAATATTCTTGAGTATGATTATATAAGTTTTTGTAGGAGCCGTGCGGTTATAACTGTTAGATGATGTAGGTATCCTTGACCACAAATAATTAGGAGACGGCAACGATTGAGAGTATCTTGAAAAGCGACGAAACAACTTCTAAGATACCCTCAATCGTTGCCGTCTCCTAATCCTTAATGGCCAATGATACCTTCATCATCTATTCTTGAGTATGCATTTATTGCTAACAAATTGTTATGCAAATCACAATATTAACTGTATAAATTTATATAACATTGATACCAAATATATTTTTTTTAAATTTATTCCGGATCACTGTAGTGAATAGCACTACAGGAGGTTATTGTACCCCTCGTGTCGCTATAAATCTATCGCATTTAAAACGGCGACACCAACTTCCAATTTATAAAATTCATTTCATATTTTACTCCTTTGGCCTGGGACGCAGCATTAGCTACGGAGCCCCCTTCCTCGGTTAACATGTACATGTATAGCCCAAGTTGCTTTCAGTGGATATTTCCATGACAGCTACAGCGTTGCGACGACGCATAGGGGCCAAGCGTAAAAATCAAAAAGTCATGTTTTGTTTCCAGGTAGCGCAATAGGATAATATGTATCTTAATGAGACCCTTTATCTGTCTACAAAGCTCAACAATAGATTTTTACAGGTGTTTCCTGAAGCGACTTTATACACATATGTGTATTACAAAATGATGAAATGAGTACCTTTTTAATGAGACAATAAATAAGCAAACATTCGGGAAAAAATGAAAACAATTGGACATTTCTGAACCATTTGAGGTGCCAACTTCAATTTCATAACTTGTAAGACTTGTTTGATAAAATTGTGTGAACAGTTTTAGAGATCTTTCGATTAGTAATAGAATGACATTTTTCCAACAAAAGGTACGAAGCGCGAACAAGCATGATGTGAGAGTAAAAAATTTGACAGATACGGAAGAACACGGGAATTGTTATTTTTCAATTATAAACATTCTGTAATACTTAAACGACAAGTAAATCTCACAAGAACCGAATTGGCCAAGAAAAACTTCAAAATTCTGAAATGATTGCCGATATTTCAAAATTGACTAGAGATAACATTTTTTATCAGGCTTCGCGAACTATTTACAATTATTTATAAAATTTACATAATACCTCCTTCAGAAACAATTGCATTAACTTGCTGGTTCTAGCACATCCATTTGTCACTGTATACTATCTTTGTTTTGCTCAACAAGCAAAAAAGCATTCGATCTTCTAACCTTCCCATATCTTTGAAATAGTGCAGGCCTATAGCAGCCGGTTCACGGCCCAGGTGTATAAACCTATCTACTCATGGCCGGTACAAAAACGCGTTTTAATAGTCAGAGAGCAAAGATCCATTCGCAGTTCACGCAGTACCATTCTCCGGGGTAGTTGGGAGAGAAGGAGGGGCTGGTACGACGGGGGAATAGCTGCAAGAACGCTTGTCGAACTTCTCGGTTTCGGCATGTGCACGAGTGTGCAGTCGATTTCAACCCCCACCCCACCCGCCCCTCCCCGACTACGGAACGGGCGGCAAGCGGTTTCGTTACCTAGACGATGAGGGTTGCCATGGCAACAGCGTGCAACTGCTACTACTACTACACACCTAGGCGTCTGAACAAGGTGTTCTCTCTGGCGACGCGCCGAGCGATCTCCAAGGCGCATTTCACACCGAATAATAATGCGTCCTTGCGTGAGTGGTTTGCTCGCAAGGTACTTTACACAAGTAAACACGTGACGATCATAACACAACCATGATACCAACACTAACTCAACCTCAACACAACACTAACACAACACTAACACTAAGTCAACGAAGCACGAGACGTGTTGGGCGTAAATTTTTAACAGTTCATATTGTCTTCGTAGACTCATTGTCTAGGTACAGGTCCTCTTAAAGCCAGTCTACTGAGCGGGTGGTCCCGGGTTCGATTCCCGGCGCATGTTTTCGTTTATTCGATCTTGTGGTATTGGAATGTGCCCCTCACACAATGCCACAGCAACACGAGGGGTACAATAACTTCCTGTAGTGCTATTCACTACAGTGATCAGGAATAATAATAAAAAGTAGAGCATCATAATCTGCGTAATAAACTGGTCTCTTGGCCCCGACTCATTCTCACCTGGGGCTTTATAAAAATAATAAATATTGTAATTGTAGTTTGTTTAATATTTCGGATACAAATTTAATCCACTTAATTCACAGTCTTCCCTTGTTTCTGATGTTCTCCACCTTTTCAAGGTTTTTTTTTCTTTCCAAATTTGAACAGCCGCCGCATCACCCCCATGACTTCTAGAGAATAATCTGGTCTGATTTCTTCCAAGACAGATTTTGGTTTTGTTTCGAAGCAGTCGTTCTCAACACCAACGTTCGAAATTGTATATTCCTTATTTCTTGATACTACATACGTATGTACGAACGATCTCGGGTTCGATTCTCGGCGCAGGTCATCGTTTATTCGAATTTGGAGTAATGTCGAAAGTGTGACCCTCTCATATTGTCAGTGCGACGTACATAATCTCTTTCAGTGATCCAAATGATCAACATGATCCACATGACATCACAGTGATCAGAAATAAAATTGAAATAACACAATAGTAAATGCATCTACATGTATTATTATCATTGGTTTAAATATTCATTTTGGTGACCTTTTCCAAAAATATGTTATGAAATGTCACCGACAGCTTGTTTTGCCAGTCCACGGTACTGCCGTGGCAGGTATTACATGGAGTTTGTTTACTCCCTATTGTCACGTGCGGTAAATTTCCCTTCTCCCCCTCAACTTCCTCCCCCACGTCATCCATATGCGGAAGCACGTAAATGTCACTCTGGCCCAAATCAATTGCTGGTCTCATTTCTATACGCTCACGTGAATCCCCATGAATATGGATAATCTGCTTCCCCACCTATAGAAATGCGCCGCCAACACGACTTCAACTGTTGCTATGGTCTTTGCGCCGGACAGTTAATGGCGCCCTCTGGTGGCGAGCTACAGACTCTATTGATTTTTTTTCTCAGCGGCCACATTCAGTCGACGATTGGAAAAATATGGAACGATCTAACGATCGTATTTTATTATTATTATCGTTTGAAATCTATACATGTATATATAATGATACTACAAGATTCCTCGTCGAAATGGTCAAGCATGTTCTACGCAAGCGTGGTTGATCTGGGTGTGTTTATACTTGCTCGTAAGCAACATTTCAAAACTTTCCTCATGCGGCTTTCTCGAATGGCATTTGATGATCAAATGCAACTGAGATCCAATGTACTGCAGAGGGTGCGTTTGAGAACGCGATCTGTACTTTTTTTATCTTCATTACTTCAGGGAAGCCCAGCGATCTCGAAGGCACAATGCGTCCCATTCTCAAGGACAATTGAAATTAATAAATATTTAACCGTTAAACACATTTCAACTGTATAACTAGTTAAATTTTTATTCATTCTAAAATGTTCTATAACATGTGGAAAAATGTAGTCAGTGTTTCAGTGTAGTCAGTGCTAGCAAATATAGCGATCCGAGGCTATTCCTCGATCGCAACAGAGGAAGGAAGGATATTGAAAAACGAAATAGGTTATTTCATAAACTGGTCACTTGACCCCCGCCATAGGCCCCCCACCCGGGGCAGCTCGCGGGTACAAATTTTAAATGCAATTTTACTTGTTTAATTTAACAATTGAAATATGCGCGCCAACTAAAAGCGCTCCTAGCGGTGAATTCATAAAAGACGGATTAGGCAGCAACCTGAATTTAATTTTGCAGGCTCATTTTGTATTCGGGAAATTATTGCAACCAATTTCCAATTTCGCAATATAACAGTTTCTAAGAATTATTTCTGTGAAATCCTTCACAGAAATTCAGATATGAGTTGCCCTTTCAAAGAGTCCCTGGAGGCCCCCTATCGAAAATATGAAAAGCAATCTACAGGGTACAATATATAAATAGCTTTTGTGCAAATGTTAAACTTAATCCGGTTGTCCAAGTTCGCGTCGGTGATCTCTTTTCTTCTTCATCTGACGTGCATTGAAACGCTTCGTCTTTACTTTGCGTGTTTGTAACAGCGTCAGCCGCATACCGAGCAAACATCAAACAAAAATCCCAACGCGATCTGCCCGTAGATAAATTGATTAAGCCTCCTCCACTGCAGCCGATTTTAGATGTCCTAACAACGTTACGGCTGCATCGAACCCCCATTCCTGAGTGATGCTCATGTGGATGACGACACACTATCGGCGAAGCAGCGTAGGTTGCGCTGTCATCGCTTCAAGAAGATTGCCGAACTTTGTGTAATAACTTAAGCTAAGTAATAACTTTGTACTTCTAACCGGATTTTTTTTTCCATTTAAAAACCTATGTTATAATGCAACCTATCTCTTTAACTTAAATTACAAAACCAATAATAGTAAATGTTATAACATAGTCATAATCCTCATTACACAAATTTTTCAAATAATACCATACGGTACGATCTATCTAACACAGTCGGTATTGCAACCGACTGAGGTGTGGGCGGTCCCGGGCTCGATTCCTGGCGCGGGCTATGGTTTACTTTCTGTATTCGATTCCGGGGTGCTGGTGAACATGTGACACGAGGGGTACAGAATCTCCTGAAGTCGACATCCTACGAACATCGACATTCTACGAAGCCGACGGTCCCGGGTTCGATTCCCGGCGCAGGCTTTCGTTTATTCGCTAGCCTGGGGTACTGGCGTCCCCCCTGAGCTTCCATTAAGGAGTCCAGAGCTAAGGGGTGGATCCTGCAGTCTGGCTGCCATCCCTCTTTCCTTCCCTTCCCCTCACATATCTCCACAGAGACACGAGTGTGCAGTAATCCTGTAGTGCACTAGTCGCTATGGTGATTAAAAAAAAAGTGATACATGTATTTACTACTATGAGTTAAATTGTCCCATAAAAAGTCAAAGTGATAACATAGAAGTGCAACACCACCAGGAAAAAACCTCTGACAACATTGGAATCTTGCCAGGTCAAGTCTAGAAACCGTGGACACGCATGGTGGCGGGGCAGTTACTATTTAGATGTTTATGAATATACATTAAGATGAAATCGCACTTGAGGTAGCGATATAGACGCAATGAGAGACCGGGTTGTTATGCCACAAAAAACAATGGTTTAACTAAGACTATACCATAAATGAAAATATTATCCATCATTTCTATTTAATTTCACAAAACCAATTTAATCTAACTTTCAATAACTTAGCGCATCATTTCGCGTTAACAATTCGACCAGATTTGTAACATTAAATAGTGTTCTTAGGATCGTATTGAAGAATTGTGCATACCGTATCGCTATTATAATAGTAGTAAAATACGAGTCCACTACATATGTTGCCGTCTCCATCCCTGGTCAAGGATTCTTTATTTTTTAAGATTTTTCAGATTTGTAACTATTTTCACGCATCACTTAAACAACAGAAATCCGGAATTGATCTTCGAAGAGATGCAAGAGACGAATAACAAAAAATGAATGCATTGACCATGTGGCTTGTGGGTAGTGAGTAATATGGCGGCAACGTGTTTTAAACCGTTGTTGCATCACCAGTGTTTCTTGTAGTGGCTAGGCGTGAAATGCTGCCTGAAACGCAGCAGCTGACTTTTTTCATTTTCGCGCAGATAGAACACATCGCGCCACCACCTTCCCATATTTATTTTATCTCATTGAAATTGTACGCGGTTGATGTTTTTTGGCAGCGTCTGCGAATACCTAATAGGTGGCTAAGTTTGCCAGTTTCGACGCTCACTACTTGGCCGGGCACATAATATTCTTTTGATAGCGTCAAATAGAAATTCTACAGTGGACGCGTAATTACCATGTTATTGAAAACAGTACCCCGGCAAATACCACGCTTCTCTTTCAAATCGAATAAGACAGAAAAGAAGCAGTGTCCTGGAGAACTAAAATACTGGAATGTTTTCATCGGTCTTGCCACATGGGGCGCCACTAGGTTTCGGGTTTCGGGTCTGCGAGCAGCTGTTTGAACCCATGTTTCACATGTCTCCTCAAGGTACAACGCCGTAAACCCGCGGGAAAACGACGCCATTAATGGCAACAAACCTTAGTCTAATAATGGACACGACTCCATATACGCTATACACGTATACATAACGATGGTTCATTCCACCAACAGAATGTAGTCAAGTTAATAATTTATTAACTATAAGTTATAAACTAATTATACACTGATATATAAATATAAAGGTGTGAAGCTTAAACATTGCCATAGCCATTAATGTTTTGATAATAATTATTAATTATTAAATATTGCTGAAAGTGATTACTCAAATAAAAATTGAAACATAATTGTTAAAGTTCAAATATATCAAACTCAATCATTGTAACGATTTGGCCAGAAAATTGTTATGTAATTGGCTTGAAAATTGTTGAAATTGTTGCCTGAAAATTGCTGGGGAGAATGGCATTAAATTGTTGGAGAAATGGCTTTAAAATAAATTGTTGGAGAAATGGCCTTAAAATTGATGGAAAATTGACATACATGATACATGACATTTTGCTTGAAGTTGTTTTCGGAATTTTTCTTTGCGCCAATTACCAGAGCGACCGTCTTTGTTACGGTTTTCTGTTTCTGGAAAGCACGGCAAATCTTCAATCTAATTATTCGTTTGTCGTAATCTGTTATGGACTCCCCCTGCACGTAAGAAAAGTGTCCCCGTAGGACTTGTCTCCTTACAAGGACTCGCGCAATTCCATTATCTTCTATTTTAGAATGTTGATTGGCGTAGTGCGGTACTGCAGCGACTTTTAGTGCCTGAAAGCTTTTCTACATTCGCTCGTGCGAGGCTAAAGGGGTCGGAAGTCGCACGAACATGCACGTGACAGTGGCGAATATGACGTCACTGGCCTGCCACTCTCAATATTGCCAAATAGTGAAGAAATTCAGTAGAGAAAAACAACTCAATGTTGATAGATGGGGAAGAAATCCAGAAAATAAAATAACTCCTCCTAATAAGGTGTGACAGAAATTATACTGGCATTCTATGTAATTTCCATGGAATTCAACGGAACAATGTAATTTCCAATGTAATTTCACTAGAATTTTAATGAAAATTCAACGAAATAATAAATAATAACAAACTAGTTAAATTTTGTGTGATAGTGAACACTCTTTATTGCTCAGATACAGTATAGAAACTTTTTTTCCCAAATTACACTGTGCCCCTTACCTCGCCAACGTAGAGACATTTGGTGAAGGGCAACTCAAAACTTTAAAAAAATCTTTAAATTTTCATTTTAATTTAACCAAAATTATTACTCCAAACATTGTGTAGAGATTTCAAAAGTTATTTTAGAATTGAAATACGTAAATACGCAAACAATTCATGTTTTTGCATTTACTATGTAACTTTCCAGTGAACTGTGCATGTTAATTTTCAACCTAGTTGTCGAATGTCAGACTTTTAAAATTCAAATTTTGAATATCGTTTTTTTTTTAAACAGAATATATAGACAAAACAAAATAATCTACTGTATGTGTGCAACATTTTTCAATGCTAAAGATACTATTTTTAAGTGAAACGCACTGCGGCGTCAAAAACAAGTAGGATATTTGCTATTGATTTTGAGCCACCACCTGAACGACATGTAATTTTTTCTGTTTGCTTAACCGTGTGATGACTACGATATCGATTTTCCTGACTATACAGAAGTTATTGCTTACCGGGGGGATGGGGGGGAGAACCAACTAATTTTCTGGACTATTCAGGGAACGGCTCGCCCGCGAATTAATGAGTATACGAACACTGTCACCTTTTCCCAGCGAAATTGCAATGTTGTGGTGAATTTACTTGAAATGAAGATGAGAATGCAACTGCGGATTGGATGGTGGTAATGGTGGAGTTCAATTCGAGTACTCCGACAAGAGTTTTGCAATTTCAACACGAAAACCAATATTGGAGTGTTCAGCCAAAGGTGTGACGAATTGGCACCTCCCCTCACCTATGAGATATTTAATTACAACAAACCGTCTAGACATACGCATGGTAAAATCAGATTTAAGGTTGACATGGATAAAAAAGCTTGATGCTATTTACAATGTCTGAGCTTGATGATACTTACAATGTCTGACAGGTACAGGGATAAATAAATAAATTAATACTTCATTGGTACGTATTTTAAATTCATTAAATTTCCTGCGAACTATGACGAATGGCGAATGTTTTCAGTTTGAGCATTATAGTGCTTGTATATCGCAGAATAAATTTATTTATTTATCCCTGTACCTGTCAGATCTTGAGATAGTATCAGGCTCTTTAATCGTTGTTATTCTCGTATATTGCATATGAAACAAAACTACTGTACACTCAACTACTCGGCTATGTACATTGAAAACTGGTGAAATTAAATTTAGAAGTCAAGAATGTTTTAGAAAATTTCGATTTTTTTACGTGAGTTATGGGTCAATTTGTATAGATATCGACTTTTAAACCATAAATATGCAATCTGCTCCTCTTAATTAACCAGAAAAAAAAATAAAAACTGAACTTTTAATACCCCAAAAAAAACACGAAATTTGTTAAAAATTCCATAGTATCGCAATTCCGAGCTGGCGAGCTCAGAATTGCGACTTCAAATAAAAAAAAATAACTTTCTTCAAAATATACAGTAGTTAAGGCGTTACCTTGCCGGTAATTATGATTATCAATAATATTATTTTTCGTTCTGTTGCTTATTTGGGAGCATGAGGCTTGTGTGTCAATTTATTTGCAGTGTTTTGTCGCCATTAATTAAATTAATATCTCGTTAATAGTCGGTTGAATTCGAACTAATACTTTTATTCCACCGGGTAATGAGTTTCCAATTTGACAATAGTTCTCTAACAAACAATTGAATACGATCGTTGATCGTCAATTCGTCTTACAGTTTGGACTTGTACTTTCGGTGAGTGGTCTATGCAGCTTCAAGCCGTTGAAGGTAAAAACAAATTGCTGCAAAAAGCAGCCGCTAAAGCCCTCCGAAGCGAAACTATTCTTCTGTGCATGCGCTATGTCGCGCACTTTCGGCTGAGCTTCATAATATTATTTTTTGCCTATCACCACTGAACAATAACACAAAAGGCGATTACAATAACAACATGTCCCTGCAAGCAATCCCTGAGGACGTATGTATAGTGGGGGATTAGTTAAGTACGAATATGTCCTATTTTTACCATCCCCACCCATGGGCCGGCTTGGTCATTTTACACACAAGTAGAATTGGTTTCTGGCCTAGGTAATTCTCTTTGACATGTATGATGTATCTGACAACGGTTTCAGTTTCATTCCGAAGGAAAGCGTATGCGCGAAATTATCTCGTCAGAAAAATTCGAATCCGCGATCAAGGACACAGAAATTATAAAATTTAATTATAAATTCAATAAAAGGGTCACCCGCAAGCTGGAGGAATGAGAGGTGCACAGATAGCAGGGACACACAGGGGTAAAACACTTTCCTGTGCATGTGAACAAGTTTTTCAGATAGCAGTTAGAGTTTATAATATAGCCTCTCTCGATGCGCTTCTCTCGAGAGAGAATAATGTCCGATTTGTGTGAATGGATCTCTAAAGGCGGTATTTCACTGGGCGAATAATCGCGGCGAATGCAGCTGAAGCGCGCAAATTGCTGCAACTAGGCGGCACTGCACGTGAGCTGCGAATGCATTCGTGGCGAATAGAAATTAACATGTTCAATTCTATTCGCCA
>JAUJYS010004081.1:0-12345 GCA_033995665.1 Melogona broelemanni | reverse complement strand
CAGAGCTCAGGGGTGGATCCTGCAGTCTGGCTATTCCAGCTGCATCCCTCTTCCCTTCCATTCCCTGCCCCTCACATTAAAAAAAGTCTCGAATCAAGCTAATTTCGCCTACAGTGCGTCACCTTATTTTAAACCCAAATCAGCAAGCTACAAGACAAGAGACATCATTACTCAACCGAAACGTTGTGAATAAATTGAATGAAACATGAAAAAAAATGGCATCAAGTGTCTTATTTCCAATATTTTATCAACAACTGCGCGACTATTTAAAACGAAATCGGCTGATAAGATAAAAGGATTTTTTGTATGTTGTTGGAAAAATCGGAATTAAAGTATTGTTCACATATCCATTTATGGTATTTTCTTGAAAACGTTTTACAAATTTCGAGAAGCGAAACACTGAATGTCAAACCAAAAGAAGTTTACATTTCACTGATGAACGAATGTGAAAGCATAAAGTCGCCATTTGAAGTAACCAGCTACATGTAACGTACATGGACAGTACAAGAGTCACAAGAAGACCACCCCGCAGTGGCGTCTTTCAATAGTCAATTAGGAGGTTGGCAGAGTCGCTCGCTTGGCGACTGTCACGATGACACCTCGCCCTCTTTGTCGGCGGCACCCGGGCGGTAGTAACCCTGACCATCAGAACCCCGGGCCCCGCATACATTCCCCTCATTGTCTGGGCCAAGGTTACAACAATAAAATGTAGGAAGGACCTTCACAGGAATTGAACCTACGCACTCGGCAGGGATAACAGAAAAATTCCTGCAATGATAACTCACCTGCTGTTCTAGTTTGGATCATGTTCGCCGCCCGCCCCCGCAAAACTGCCCCTCCCTCTTTTTTGAGAGTTGACACATAACTTTGGACCAAGATTAATTTGCCCTGTGACAGGGAGCCTGTAAACGTGCGGCTCACAGACTGGTTTTTGACATGGCTGGCTAGACAGTTCCAGACATTCAACACAACTTAGCTGCTTCGAGTGGTAGGCACGCAGCTTGTTTCCAACCTCAGACCAATAAACCACACCAATTTCCCAGGAAACAACGGCAAGAATCCCCCGTCCCAGAAACGCAGAGCCCAGCCCCAAATGTCATTCGCAGTTGCGAACAGTGAACCAGACCTGTCAAAGCTGCAATTGAAATTCAATCGCCTACATTGCTCTTGAGTGACTAAAAAATCGGTTCTGTTCCCGTTCTATTTTTGATCTTTTCCGATTAGATCGTAAATCCAAATAATTGTTAAGTGTGTATGATTTTCATTTTGATAAAAACCGAGTTTTCATAAAACCGAAAACACTTTAAAAAGCGCACAATTCGACAAGACAACGAAATATCCGAACAGATGGCTCTGAACAGGATTATCCTTCTTGGTCGCGAACCATCGCGCTTGACATTTCTTAGACTACGGTCGCACATGATTGTTTGATCCATATAGTATTGGGGCACGTCGAGTTGTTCACAGGATCGCATTGTTTGCCCGATAAGAAAGAGCAAGCCTGGCTTGTCGTACCCGTTCAGAATCCGGATCACTCAATCTTGTACGAACGTAGTATCGAGAGTCGAGTTTTACGTACCTGCTGGGCCACCGGCTCTAAGATACTCTCGATTGTCCTGGTATGAAACACAGGCATGATGGCGGCAGATTATTGGGGATCCGCAAAACTATAAACTTGTGGAATTTGATGTCTGAATATCGCGAAATCCGCACTGAAATCCCCAGGACACACACACGGACGCAGCAGCTACACCACCGCCGACATCAAAAAGTTGAAACTGCTGCCAACGCCCTCTCGCGAGACTTGTTGGAACTGGCGAGAAGCAGCTTTGACCGACTTGTTCTGCGCGTGTCCGTTCCGTACCGTGCTAGCAGTGCTAGCGAGATAGCAGGAAAGAGAGCGCAACTTTTCAAAATCAAATCTGCTAGAGAAGATTACATTTTTTCATCTCGTTGCTAATCAAAGCAAGCGGCGACAGAAATAAATTATCCGAATATGGATATTACTTTTCGATTGCATTTTTTCGAACCCCACGCAGTTTCTAGGAGTCGCAATCAAGTAATACTGAAAACATTATTTGAGCACTATGCAATGACACTGATTTGCGTACAAAGCGGATATTCTGGTTTAGAAAAAAATTGAATAGAGAAGTACAAATAAATAATAGAGTCTATTTCTATATATAACACCAAAAAATAAGACTAGTTTGACCGTCAATGTGTTTTTTTAATATTAAAATAAAATTATGTTACCTTACTTTCGAACTTATAATAAACTTTAATAACAAAAAATAAAGAACAGGAATCCAAGTTAGTTCTTATTAACTTCGATAGAGGCTTAGCGTCACCATTGGTACAGAGGATGTTTAGACGCGCCCACTCTTCTCAGCGAAAGCGAGTTACACAATGCAGACGTGTGTATAGTCATCTGCTCGCGTCCATATTTGGACATAGCGTAAAATGAGAAACTGGGGATCTCCCTCTCAAGCTTCAAGCACGAAAGAGAGAAAAAAATTAGTACCAGAGCAGCCACCAACATCGCTTCCGCTCCAACTTCTAGTTCATTTTCTACTGGGTATATACTCCGGCGCCACCACTCCCCAAAAACTAAAGTTGTCGCTAATTTTTTCTGGGTTAATGTTGCAAAATACAACTTGCTAACAAGCAGAAACGATGCGTCCGCTCGACGAATCTCTTAAATTAGCCTGGCAATGATCCAAGATTTAAAAAAGATACCCTCTTCATTAACCATGAGGAATAACAAAGCGTTGCTGAACGGCGATTATTAATTGGGTCTCCGTGCCAAATATCAGCTGATGTAGGTGCCCCTGATAACCGCGGTGGAACATGGTGGGGTGGGTGGAATATGTCTGTTTTTTGTTAAGCCGGCGTGCCCTTCAACTATCTGACGTTCGCCGACTTACCTCAAGAGGGGAAAAAAATGTTACTCACGAAAAACTTGTTTTTGTTTCTGGTACAAAATTTGCAATCGCACAGTTTGTTTTTTCGGCTAACGAGATTTGAAATTAAATTAAGGGTCTAACAAATCCGCGATTTAAATAATATCATCATACTCATTAATTCTACAAATTCTAATCATCTAAGCAAAGAATGACTTGCAGTCTAAAAGTTTTGCAAATCATTACTTATATGAATTTTAAAATGTGATTGGTACAACAAACACAGATGAACAAGTTATTGAGAGGTCAATTCATTTATCCATTGTCCAGATTAAAAAAAAAAAATGACGACATTAGCAAAGAAATGTAGAAAATAAATCGGATAGAAGAATATTGAACTTTTGACATATTTTCAAATTTAATAAAATAAAATACATGTTGAATAAGAACAGCAAAAAAACCCTTTTCTGAAAACTTTCAGAATCAGACAAAGATTTGGACATACGCGGCATGCTAGAACTGCATGTGTCAATTGCACAAGCTAAATAAATATGTATTATTTTTTTCACAGAAAATAACGGGCGAGTCAAAGCCAAAATGAGATAGCAACATGCAATTGTTTTCACCATATTGACTGACGAAAATAATAATACAGTATGTTAATGGAAACTGGATAACTATCAGCGATATAACACAAAACGAACAAATAATAAAACATATTGGAAAAAAACTCAGCAAACAAGTACAAGTTTGAATAAATTATTGAAAAGGTTGATCAAGAAAATTATCACTGATATCCTGTAGCGTTTCAAATCCGTGTACAGGTTTCTTTTAAAAGTTGTGGTATTCTTTGGCATTTCCCGTAAAGGAACAACTTCTATGCTTTCATTATATGTTTTGCGATCGTAGGGCATCATCTTTTAAGTAACACGCTTGTTTCAAAATCATACTGTATTTACTTTATTCAACAAATATTTCAACGTTTGCCTTCGCACTACTTATACTTAGATATGCCAAGGATATGGCGAAAAATTTGAAAATATTTTTTAAATAATATTGGATAAGATCCACACAGCGACACCATGAATTTTGATCTCGCCACAATGTGGACATAATAAAAAATATTGTTCGAAATTATGTGGCTGGCAAACGACCAAATATTTATCGAATAAAGAACATTCAAAAAAATCAATTCTGGATGACTTTTGAACCCACACAAACAAAAATCTTTTCACCTTAATAACGACTTCAGAGTTTTTCAATCGCATAGTGTACAATGTATTATCTCTGTTAAGTTAGGAGATCTTATAAACGGTCGGTCGATTTGTATATAATTTCGAATTCTAAAACAGGCAGGCACATGTAAAATTCCCATTAAATAATATGCACGTCGATAATCGATTTCAAGACGACCAGCAACAAATGTGCAATTAAAAAAAAATCACGTCAAATAGTACTTCATGTCATATTAATGAAGGCCAGTATGTTTTGGCATGTTCATCTCAAATATTTCAGTGCATTACTTTTAGCTGAAGAAAATTATTTTCTAGAACATCTTTTGAACAAATAATTTTGTGGATCCTCAAAAAATTGACTGAACATGCATATTACATGGGACATGAGACAGCATGTTGTGTCGTAGAATTTGACTATATACGAGCATACAGCACGAGCACGTCGTTTTTATTCAGGCAAATAGTTCCAACGTCTTTCCGCTTATTGCAAACAAAGACACATAATAGGACTGGAAATTCGAAAATTTACCCGATTTAGGAGTCCATGTAAAGAAAACTTGGCAACTTGGATTGACATTGCATTATAACCCGAGTAAAAATGACGCAACTTCCGCTATATTTCGAGGATTGCATCAAATGTTTCACTGTTCTTATTAGTATTACTCGAATAAAAAAAATATTACGATAAACAAAACTAAATAACTCGGCAATTACGATTCAGTCGACAGATTCTAGGCAATATCGAGAGATTAGTGAAAATTAGTACGCTACAAATGAAACCACATAATGTGGTAACCGCATAACCACAAATTCGCAAAATCATTCGCGAGCGCAAAAATAAAAATGCAAAGCTCCTTCTCGCTAAACTACAAACGATACATTTACTCTTATTCGCCGTAGAAGCAGAAAAATATTATTTTGAAAACGGACATTTAGCTGCAGAAAAATGGGTGGTCAATAAAAATAAGAACACTAAAACGTTTTACGTTCAAATCCTGAAAAGAACCTTTAGTCAATTTTCGTATCGGCTGCATTCGAACATATGGCTCCTGCGCTCCTTACCTTGACATGTTCATTGAACGACAAGTTCAAAAAACCGAAACACAACTCGTTAGTTTCGTCAAACAAGATTTTCGAAACTCGATCGCCCTGCCAAAAAATGCTGGCTCGAATTGAATGAAAAATTATCGAGGAAAGAGATAAGGCGTTGGCAAATTAAATTTGCCTGGGCGATATGTCCGGTTGTTCAATCCCGCATACTGGCCGGATAGTAGTAGGTGACGGCAGGAGCCATAAGGTGCCAGTTACTGGCGTGCAATTCGATGAGTTGCAAGAGGGTCATGCGGGCTTTCTGCGGAACGCACGGAACCAAGAAGGCCTCGCGCACGGCCGCCATCAGAGCCTGCAGGCGTTGAGGAAATTCCGTCTGGAGATCCCGGCCGATGGACGTCACCACGATGAAGAGGCATTCGATCTGGAACGGAAGATATTTCGAATTCATAAGAAAGCCAATGTCACGAAAAAAATCCAACTAATAATACCCACCAAAAATGCGTTGAAATATTGGAAAAAGGTGGGAGAAACCTCAGCAAAATTTAGAGGTGGATTCGCTACACCTCTAAACTGTGCGGCGATTTCTTCGTCCATATTGCGATATCCCGGTGGCTAGCTTTGAATACGTAAATATAAATCCAAATAATTGTGTCGAAAAGTTTGCGTTCTAAACCGACAATGTAATAATGAATTACAAAGAGAAACTTATAAATTTTGAAGCGTAAATTGAGTCATGAATTCAAGTCAAAATCAAAGTACACTGTAGTTTTATAGTGGTCAAGTTTAAGTAGACTACAAGACTACAGTGCAGACGGTCCCGGGTTCGATTACCGGCAGAGGCTCTCGTTTATTCGACGAGCCGCGGTACTGGTGTCACCCCCGAGCTTCCATTAGGGAGTCCAGGGCTTAGGGGTGGATCCTGCAGCATGGCTATTCCAGCTGCCATTCCCCTTCCCTTCCCCTCATATCTCCATAGAGACAAGAGGGTGCAGTAATCCTGTAGTGATTAGCACTACGGTGATTTAAAAAAAAAAAAATAGCGGTTTTTCGTTAATGTATCGTGGCAAGGCAAAAAGAAATTGGGACACTGATATTAATTTACCTGTAGCTGTACATTTTGCTCGATCTCCGGGTCGACAATTTCACCCGGATTCTTAATCAGCACATGCAGCAGTTTCACAGGCTGCAGATCACTAGACACCTTCCGGCATCTAGCCACAGCGGCGTGATCTACAGCCAGTAAAGGTCCTGGCAGAGTCTTGCTGCACTTGGCCAGCCCGGCGTCGTGGTCAGGATAGCGGTCGGCCGACTGTGACCGATCGGCGCTTTTGCTCAGCCGGTACTCCTGCTTGATGTTGGGGAAAAACTCCTGCGGTGTGATCTTGGGCAGGTCCATCGGCGAGACCAGGTCTTCATCCTCAGCCAGTGACTGGATGTGGCTTCTGGCCAGGGGCACGGTGTACGGTCCCTTCGCCAACTGAGCGTGGGGAGTCTGCATTCCTTCGATGGACAACCTGTTGCTTGGCTTTGAAGGACGGCGAGCAGTGGACGCGCTGATGAACATCTCGGGTTTATCACCAGCAGCAGATACACTTCTATCGGCTGATCCACCAATCAGCAGCTCAGCATCAGGTTCCATCGAAACACTAAGCGCTTGACTTTCCACCGGGTTACCAACCAGATCTGTAACAGCCGGGACAACTGTAAAAACCTCTGGTTTGATGGCAGAATTGGGCTCCTCCAATGACGGTTCCGCTGCGGCATTATTGGTGGCGACGTCGTTGTTGGTTGAGCGGGCTTCAGCGACCGGGTAGATGGATTCGAAACTGATCCCGAGGTTGGCGGTGGCGATGGTGCTGATGGATTGCAGGGAGACCTCGGCGCCAGAGTAGCCATCGGACACGCTGGACAGGGTATCTTTGGAGGTGGACAGGTTCATGCTGACGGCAGTGTGGTGGGTCATGTTGAGTTGAGAGAGCTGGTGGCGGTGGTAGGCCTGTCTGGAAGGTTACAATTAAAAATACAATTAATGCACAATAAAAACAAAAACAACTGGTCATAGCTTCACTGATGATAACTGCAATGATTGAAATGCGCATGAAGATTTAACGTTTTCCCTATATTTTAATTTATTCTCCCCAAATGAACGAGCCGTGATGTAAGGTAAGGGTTTATTTAGTTTACAGATTTTTTTTTACCATTGTTTCGATTTTTCATTGAATCCGTTCCTACCCCAACACTGTATGTTAGTTTGTTCCACTGCCGACACACTCTTGTGGAAATAGACTCACTATGCTGCGGCAAATTGAAGGCAAAAGTTAAATAGAACTTCTATTTTCCCTGACAAACTGGTAGAAGATGACGCGACACCATCGGATTCCCCACGACCGTCACCGTGCTCACTAAACGAACATTAATCATTTTTTTTACAAAAACCTTAAAAAAAATCAGAAGTGGCATTTAACGTTTGCCTTCAATTTGCCTCAGCATACCGAATATATTTGTTGTCAAATAACGACCAACGCACTAGGAGAAAAACAAAGCTTTCTCCGAAATCAAACACTTTTTGGGGAAACAGGAATGTAGGTAGGAGTCAAACTTACATTGTTGGTTGGGGCGACACCGGACTGAACACGCTGTCCACCAAGGACATGCCTTCGCTGTTATTAGACAGATTCATGCTGATCGCCGTGTGGTTGGTCAGATTCAATCTGGAGAGGAGGTGGTGATTCTGCGGTGTCGAGGGCATCGTAGGAGGCGAGACGTGGACGGTTGGTGACGACGTGGCAGCAGGGCATTCGATCGACGTGGCATCAGCCGATCTGACCAGCTCCATGTTGCTGTCGTCGAACGTGGCGGTTTTGGCGGTCCAGGCTTGGTTGACGGGCGGCGGTGAGGTGACGGTCTGGTCGGTGGCAGGCGGGGCGCGCACCCAGCTAGCCTCCTTGTCCATGAGGGAGTCGTCCGAGCAGAAATCGGCGTGGCCGTCCCAGAAGGTGATGTCCATGGCGGACTTCTCGGGGCGAGGGTCGTCTTCGTTGGCGTCCGACCTGTAGGGGGTAGAACAGAAATGTTCGTCAACGTGTCATCGTTTAATTTCTCGGATATTCATTGATGTTCCGTAACATGTTTTCCTTTCATTTTATTTCTATACTTTTCAAGTTTTGAATAGATATTTTCTACTTTTGCAGACTATCTAGCGAATTGCACAAATTACTTAAAAATAATTATCCTCTACATTTCTTGTTAACTTAAATGTTGCAGCACGCAACACGTTTAATAATAAATCCAAAATAAAAAATACCAACATAAGAAATTTTACTTTTTTTTTTTTTTTTAATCACCGTAGTGCCTAGTGAACTACAGGAATATTGCACAATCATGTCTATATGGAGATATGTGAGGAGCAGGGAAGGGAAGGGATGGGGAATGGCAGCTGGAATAGTCAGGCTGCAGAATCCACCCCTAAGCTCTGGACTCCCTAATTTTGCACACTTTTTTTTTCTTCTTTTTTTTTTTCAATTCATCGTAGCGCCTAGTGCACTACAGGAATACTGCACCCTCGTGTCTCTATGGATATATGTGAGGGGCAGGGAAGGGAAGGGAAGAGGGATGCAGCTGGAATAGCCAGACTGCAGGATCCACCCCTAAGCTCTGGACTCCCTAATGGAAGCTCAGGGGTGGCACCAGTACCGCGGCTCGTCGAATAAACGACTGCTTCTGCCGGGAATCGAACCCGGGACCACCCGCTTAGTAGTCTATGACTATTGCCACTGAACCACGGATGCCGCACACTTGAAATATAAATATCGCAAAAAAAGTTATTGTTCATGTGAATTTAACCAAAGGTAGGCGGAATTTCAAATGCTGATGAACACCATGGCAGTTGTAATCAAAATTACAAATAAAATTTCAGCGGGTATGACAATAGACTGATGCAATTCCAAATAACGGTGAATACATTTAAAAAAATACAAAATTGTAAACAGAAAGTTTAATTATCCTAAAGTGCAGCTGACTCTGTTGAATGAGAAGTAGACAGAAAATGAATAATCAAAGTTTCATAAATTTGCTTTTTACACGGCTAAGTACTAAGTGTGTTATTAAAACTGCTGCAACACAAGACTAAAATATACAGCCATTTTCCATACACAAAAGAGAGTAGTAACGTTTCTCGCATAACTACACATAGCACGAAATTGTTAAGATCGTGGTAACTATATTCTACACAAGAGCAACTCACCGATCAACTTCGTCATCGTTTAGTTGGGGGTCCAAAGTAGCCAGCGGCTTACGAGCATTCCTAACGGACGACACAAACACAGTTAAAATGGCGGCAACAAAATTCCACGTAAACAAACAATATTGGCTGCTGCGAAAGTCTATGTGCCTTCCCCAAACAGATTCAGCAAAAAAAGACGAGGCGACAAATAAAGAATTCTTACGTCTCGATCACCGGAGACAGTGGTTTCATCTGCATCTTCTCGAAGGAGGAGTCTGGTCCGTGCGAGTTGCGAATTTGACCGCAGAGCAACGCTTGAAACGAATCGTCCCCTTTCCTGCAATTAAACAAATCAGTGCGGGTTTAAAGTTCGATTGTATGATCCGTCTAGCTTTGTGGATATGGCAACAGACTGCTGAGCGGGTGGTTCCGGGTTCGATTCCCGGGTCTGACTTTCGTTTATACGATCCTGGGGTACTGGTGAAGATGTGCCCACCTCACATATTGCCTAAACACGAAGGGTACAGAATCTCCTGCGGTGATATTCACTACAAGGAGAGGAATTTCCCCATAAAAAATAAAAAAAAGTTAGATAATGAGTGCAAATGAAACTAAAAATGTGACAAGACACATTTTTCATAAAAAATTGCATTTTGCAAAACATGGGCTGACAAAGAGTCAAATTTTTTTGTAGAAAGTCACATTTTGTAAAATGAAATCTTAAGCTTGAGTAAGAAATTTTTTCCTGACAAAATACCAAAGAGCGGTATTGGTGTCACCCCTGAGCTTCCATTAGGGAGTCCAGAGCTTATGGGTGAAGGGAAGGGAAAGGGAAGGGAAAGGGAATGGCAGCTGCCATTCCCTTCCCTTTTCTGCCCCTCACACATCGCCATAGCGACACAAAGGGTAGTAATCCTGTAGTGATTAGCACTACGGTGATTTAAAAAAAAAATTATCTAATGGTTTAAAAAAATTAATTATCTAATAGTTTGACTTTCTTTCTTTAAGCTTGGTTTTCCAGACTAACTAAAAAAGTTCAGCAAATTTAAAAAAAAATTACGGTATTAGAGAAGCATAAAAGTTAGCTATTGGTAGTTAAAATCGTCACGCAATTTCCAGGCGAGGCTGGCCTGTCCCGGGTACGATTTCCGATGAAAGTGATTAGAGGGGTAGAAAATATCCCGTTAAGTTGTTCACTTAAGTGATGATGATTATCATTGATTGTCAAAAAAATATTCAATATATATTCTGCAAATAAATATTTTTATGATAAACGTCTCAGGGAAAGCAACCGCAAATTCAAAACGCTCTATATTACTATTCCGAGACGGAAACCTGGCAACAATAGTAAAGATAGCCAGTTCGTCTTTCAAAATTCATTAGTGTGATTATTTAACGATAGTAGTGTCATCCACTTACCATGTTGACACTTCGGGCGCTATGTTTTCAAAGTCCACGACTGCTTCTGGAAAAAAAAGTCAGGATGTGAATTTCAAGAGCCGGTGCCGGTTCGAATGCAAACCGCGCAAGTAACAATTAGTCAAATTATCATGTTATCAACGCAATTATAACGCTCGTGTCAATAAATAGGAAACCACGAAATTAGCGCGTCACATCGTGGCAGCTGCTTGTTTAATTTTTATTTCTACATGTAGCTAACAAGATGTAGCCAACAACGTCTTCGATTAATGGTAAATGCATTTTTTCAATCTAAATTAACTGCCCCTCTTCTACAACAATCCATAGCCAATTTTTTTTCCGACTAAAAATTTAAAATATTTTTTTTACCTTGGTCGGAAGGTTGCCATTCTCGAGACTCTTCACAAAATTCCCTGTTCACATGCAAATTAAATAGAGATATTAGCACTGCAAGCAAGATTTCAATGCACTAAAACAAATAAAATTTACTAAAATGAATTATGATCATGAATACGAATCGGCCAGCATTTCTACACACAGAAATTTATAATCTTTTTTTTTTTACCAAATTTACAGCTTACGTGAACCCTTTAATTAATATTTCAACAGATCACGATTTTATAAACCTCTAACACAACTATTTGTTGCCGGCTTGACAAGTATTCAACCTAGCGCTCTTATAAGATTATGTCCATCATTTTCCAGATGTAGTCAAATATTTACAAAAGCTTACAATTAGTATTACCCACAATTGAAAATTCAACTTTCGCCGCCATTACAAATAAAAATAACTAGACGAAATCAAGATACTGTGTGTAAAAATACAAGACCCAGTTTTTTAAAAATGCAAAAAGCAAACGTCAAGACAATTTTGTTAACTTCTAATTTATTTCCTTGCTAAAACTAAACTTTGATAAAACTTAAAAATTCAAAAACACAGTGAAAGATGTCGTGATTCTGAAATACAAAGGACGAAATTACTTACTGAACTTGACAGACGTCGGCAAAGCTGACGCGCCGAGAGGCTCGCTTGTCAAAATGCACTTCCCTGGTCGCGTCCTAAAAATAGTAAATTAGATTTATATTCGCTGTTGTCGTTGCGCCCCTGGCCTCGTCTCTGGGCCCCGAACCTAGATCACCGCTACCTGGTGCATTCAGGGAACAGGAGCCCCCTGAGTTTTCTTGACAGAATACAGAGGTAGTTTGCCATTGTCTTCCCCAGCGCAGTACCACCACCCAAATCCAACTATCGATTACACCGGGAATCAACCGATGGCTCAGTGGGTATGGGGACATGCTACGATGCCAACGGTACCGGGTTCGATTCCCGGCGCAGGCTTTCGTTTATTCGTTAGCCTGGGGTACCCCTGAGCTTCCATTAGGGAGTCCAGAGCTTAGGGGTGGATCCTGCAGTCTGGCTATTCCAGCTGCCTTCGCCCTTCCTCCCCTTCCCTGCCCCTCACATATCTCCAAAGAGACACGAGGGTGCAGTATTCCTGTAGTGCACTAGGCGCTA
>JAUJYS010004080.1:0-12346 GCA_033995665.1 Melogona broelemanni | reverse complement strand
TTTGTTTCCGCTTTACAATAAAATAAAAACCACTAACTTAAGTAACTAATTGGCAATGGAAATAGCTAAAATTTATCCTATTTCAATAGTCAATATGGCTGACTCTGCCATAATACCTGTCACCGTATGGTGTCCTCGTGAATATCTGGTGCTCATTTCTCCTTTAATACATTTCCTCGTACCTGGTGGTCACGTTAACCATGAGTGATACCAATAAAAACTTAAAATTCTCGGTTAGGAGACCCTCACTACTTTTTTCATATTCTCCGCAAGATCGGCTTCAATTATCGGGTGATGAGACATGAAAATGTGAACGTGTCCCCATTCCGAAGAACATTGAAATTCCAAATGAAATACATGGGACAATGGAATGCCTGGCGATACTCCATCAGTAGGGCCAGTCAGTCTCGATGGGCGTTCCCGCGACACGGTGCGCTGGATTTCGGTTAGATTTCCGCCACATACTTGCGAGGGCGTTTCAATAAATTACTGAAAAACTTGTGTTGGGAGGAGCGGGGAAGAATTTAACATACATGTAACGGCGAATATAGCTGCCTCTGCAAGTTTTTTAAAATCTGAATTTATATTAATTATTTAATATATTTCTTAACTCAATTTTTATACAATTTAACATATTTTAATCTGAATTTTATTCATAATATATTTTAATCTAAATTAAAAATAAATACATCACTTTTGACCCAAAAATACAGATTTTGGAAATAATTATCCATTCCAATTTGTGCCAAAAAATATACGATACTATATTTTTCAATGCGGGTCCCCCATTTAGCTATCCATTTGCTAATGCGCCCGTCATTGGATAATCTAACTATGTGTAATCCCAACAATCCATGAAATCTAACATATCAGCTTAAACAGTGTTCTAATGAATATTTTTTATAGTTTGTTTTATCTGACAAGAAAGATCGAGTGTGTATGTGATTTTGAAATGACACCAAAGCTTGACCAAAAATAAAACTACAGCACCGTTACTTTTATTTTTTGGTGGACCCTAGCCCTTACACGTGAAATTCCAGAAGCCCCATCGCGCGCTGCTCGCACACGCGCTTTGCACGTGCAGTGTTCCAACGACTCCATCGATCCATGGCCGCCGCGTGCGTGTGCGCGTGCCAAGGAACCGTGCAAGAGGCAACCTTGACAAAATTCCCTACTTTCCCTTACATGATTGTCGGAGATGGGGCAAAGAAAGAAGAGAAAAAATGCCAAACAGTTTGGCTATATTGTGTGTGGCTGTGTGTCTCTATACGGCACTGCCGGCGAAAAGATCTGCCACCAAAGTTGGCAAAGTTGCGTCGTATATCGACAGGCATCGGGAATAAAGCATCTGGGAGATGGTGGGAATCGTGGGGGGAGGTGATCCAGAGAGAATTTGAGAATCATAATGGGGAGCCCGAGCATATTGAGCGCTCTCGGCGTCTTGTTTGGGACGTGACTAGACAAAAGCATCCGAAGACCCTCACCAACTTGGTAGCAATACGTGTAATGTAAATGTCAACTTGAAATAAATTTGTTATCTCATTTAGAAATTTGCAGTAATGTCTAATAACGTCAACAGACTATTGCTGTGCCTATCTAACCGCTCTCTAGAATCTAAGCCGATTTAATACAGAGATATATTTTGTGTTATTAATTTGAATTTGAACTAACTGTACTCAGGGGCGGCCTTGCTATGGCGGAAGGGCGGGGATTTTCCGCCCGGGCCTCCACAAAAACATACCCAAATGGTCCCCCTCACCAAAAAAGGGCCCCTTTGGCATCATTTTCCGCCCGGGCTCTATGGAAGCTAGTCCGCTTATGACTGTACTTCTGACTTCTTTATAACCACTTTTTCACTTTTAGCTTTTGAATTGCAAATGGTATTTTTGCGATTACAGTGTGTTGCCGCTCAAGCAGACATTTCTGGAAGTGTAGATGTTACACAAGATTTTCATTAAAATAATTATTTTAAAAAAATGCTTTTTTTCTTTTGACATTTTTGTTTAATTAAGGCAAATATTATGTCCTATGTGATTTTCTTTGAAGGTTTAAACTGAACATTTATGTATTCATTTCTGTATTTCGGTTCGACTAGATTCACATGTATAGCTGAGTGCGCGCTGGGGTCTCATTTGAGTAAAAGAATGTTATTGCTTTCATACAAATTATGTGGACAGAAAATCGCTCGTGCGTTCACTTATTTGTGTTTGCCAAAAAAATACACCCATCCATTAATATATTGCTTATTTTTCGAATCGAAAATGCGCGCGCGGCTCACATATAGCGCTTAAATAGATAGTCAAGAGGAATTGCGTTGGCTCTCAAAAGATCGGAATTTGCAATCAGTAGCGCGCGTCGCCAAAAAGTTTCCAAAATCTGCGCAGTCACGTGTGACGATGATGCTTTGAATTATAGAGTTCGTGTATGCTCTTCGCTAGAATCTCGTTTTTTTTTTTTTTTTCTTTTTCTCTTCTAAATAACTTTCTCGTATCGTTTCTACCACTAATGCTCTCAAAGTGGTTCAAAGACTGCAGACAATCGTACACCTAATTAATGAAAACATTAACAGACTAAAAAATTGAGTGTAGATGTTATTTACTGGTTTTACAAAGGCAAATTAGATTCGAAATAATTAGAAATATTAGCTGGTCGAGCATCCTTTTTTTAATTTGACTATAAGATTAGATGATAAAACTTTTGGACATGACCAATATCGAACAAGAACCAGAGGAAGGTGGGCTGCATTCAAGCGCATTTTGGCCTATGACCACGAAAATCAAAGTCTCGTTAAATCGTTTAATTGCTCCGAGCAAATTTTTCCAATTAACCTTTGCCATTTTCGCCTAATATTAATTTTATTCACGCCTTGTATACCGCGTACGCGAATAGCGGATGCGCAGACCTCGTGCATTTGAATAGGCCAACTTCCCGGGATCGTTGGGGAGTCCACGAGGTCGCTCGCTTTTGGCCTATACGCAAAACGGTGTTTACACGCACGTATTTCTTATGTTTATTCAACTGACGATCGATAGAAGTTGGCGCTTGATTAAAATTACTCGTGCTTTAATAGTTGAAACATATGTTACGTTTCGAGTTTAATTTCCAAGAAAATGGGGAAAGAGGAACAAATATGAGTGGCGCATTGCAGGTACAAGCACAATGGTCTTTACCACCGTTGCGTTATTAATATATTTTTTTTTCCACCAGCTGTTTCGATGATTGGCTCGAATTTTTTCGAAATATCTGTTCCTTATGGCTACCATATAAATATGCTCTTAAAGTAAGACTAAAGTAAGAAACTCTGGTTTTGTAGTTTGAAAATCGATTCCACGTAACCAACGTATTCAATATTGGTTAATCCACTGGAAAATTGCAATAAAAAATGCAACTTGTGTAAAACCAAATAAAAAAAAGTAAAACGAAAAATAACGTTTTGAAGGACAGCTCAAAAATGTCAAAGTAACAATATTGCCGATTATTCAAGTACATAAGTGTAGGTTACACCATTTTTCACGTAGATGGCGCCATCCGTATTGGAATCTAACGATAGCGCCATCTACAGTGGCACTATCGCAACCTGCGCTTCTGCGCTAGGGAGTCCAGAGCTTATGGGTGGATCCGGCAGCCTGGCTGCCAATCCCCTTCCCTTCCCTGCCCCTCACACATCTCCATAGAGACACGAGAGTGCAGTAATCCTGTAGTGCACTAGGCACTACGGTAATTTATAAAAAATATAAAATTACAAATGACACCATGCTGTGTTTTCCCTTACCAGACTGAAAGATAGCGGATATGACTTTTGTCCTCTAGCCCCTATCACTCTAGGTTTGCAGCTATTTCCAGGCGATTGGACATCCCAACATGGGGAACACATGTCGCTTTCATACAAGTTCATAGCCGAAAAACAATGCAATATATTTTTGTGTTGGTTTCTTTATTGAATTTATGACCAAGCGGGCGCCTTGATGGACTTCTTGCATTCCGACAAAGAATATTGCGTTGGTCGCCGGTCGTGGGTCATATTTTTCGGGTCCTCCTGAGATCCTCTTCGCTACAATCGAGTCAGTGTGCACCACTCGTGCAAAGCAACTACTCAATTTAGTATATTTTTGTGTCGTTGTTTAATTTGGGCTTTCGCAATATACATGTATTGACACAAGATATTTTGTCTCTTCTCATAATCTGTATTTAGCATTAACATCTGAACAACGTATGTAACATTATGAACAGCGAAATAAAACAAATTAGAAGTACGAAAATGGTACACAAATCTACCACGAATGACCCAAGCGAATTAAATTATAAATGTTCAGTTTTTTTTTACAACAGATAGAATGCATTATTGGAAGAATTTTTACATTCATTACACAACACATGTTATCGCTTGTTCGAAAATTCAATTGTCATTCATTGTTCGAATTAACGAAAAATAAAAATTTAGGCGACAAAATTCGACATTAGCTTCTTACTTTTTTGCATTTCGATTTCCACCTGTTTTGATAGAAATATGTGCGTTGCTCTTCAACACAAGATGGCGCTCATTGCGTCATATGGCACGTTGCAATTGTCGCCGCATGAAGCGCTCGGTCACCCCAAATTCACCGCTAGGAGCGCTGGAATAGTTCAATGTGCGATTATGTAAAAATCAAGTATCGCTTGTGCTCTCGATTGTTCTCCGATCATCGATATGCCAAATCGATTCTCTGGATAACCGCCAGAATGCATCAATAACTGTAACGCTAAGGGTATTTTGATTGCCATTCTGTATTCTGGTGCGTAGGATCCGCTTTGGGTTTGCATTGTGTCGCCAAAAACGCGTCATAGTCTTGCTTACTGCACACACGAAAACAAACATGGGGAAAACCAGAGATTTATTACTTTTGAATACTCTCTCTCTTCAGTTAACACGCACTCGTTGAACCACCTACCACTCTTGCTTTTCGCCGGTGGTGATGAGCCTGTCCCGGCAATTTGCTTGTTTAACAGAGCGCGCCGCCTACTGCACTCGCAGCCGCACGCGCGTATAATTAATCATATTCGTAGTCAATGTATTCAAAGAATGGTTAGCGAATGCCTGCCGACATGCGCCGACAAACGGGTATGACCTACTGTAACCTAGTGGTTTGTATCACAAGGACTTTGAGTTACCGGTACATGTGAGCTAATTCTGTTTGACATTCAGATGACACCGTGATCGAAGGCCGACGGCGATTGATTTTTTGTTTAATATTGGCATATGACGGCACTGATAAATGCTTAATTTAAAAATTATACCCCTCACTATAATATAAAATACAGTGATTGAGGCCTTCGGGTGGTGTTCCAGAGAGAATCAGTTGGATCCGGGCGGTTATAATGAATTTGTAATTGGTCAACTATCGTTGGTTTATGTCGAATGTATCGACAGTTTTATAGGACTATGGCCCAATAGGTGATTTCCATACAGGCCAAGGTTTTTATATCTTTAACAGTCTAGAAACTTGATCGCACACTTGGGAATACGAAAAAAAATCCATGCTTGGTAAGTTGATCTTGTTTTTAAGTTGACGGTTTCAACAGTTGAACAATTTCAATTGGCATACATTACATTTAAATCAATTGAAACTGTTAGATACCCTGGCTGGAGATATCTCGGCAATAACTCGATTGGTGATTTACATACGATATACAAATATACGGAGCTCACAGAGCGCGTCAAGACTTGGTTAGTCGCATTCACAAGACTCGTAGATGGTGGCGCCCCTGATAAGGAATCCATACATTCGTGCCCTGTAGTAGTCAGGGGACATAACTGAAACTATTGAATCAATTTAAATTACTCGATCTGCTGACTAATTTATTGAACCCCCTCACACATAGTTATACGTTAAGATACGATGAATTGTAGAACCAACGTCACAACAAGCAAGTCTTTTTCCCTAAGCGTCTCAAGTGACTACAATTGTGTTTACCGCCATAACCTGACAAACGACGAAATAAACGCCACCCAGTGTTAAAGTTCGTTATGTACCATAATGTAAGTCACGGACAATGGCAATGCCATTGCCTCTCTGCACTTTGATTTGGTGGTGCAAATCGCTTGCTAAAATTAAGTCAGAAATTGTGACCCTCGAATCAATCGGCCGATATCATTTTGAACGATAGACTTTGTCAGTAGCAGTTTTTCTTTTTGTTGAAAGACGGTTGGCGATCATTGACCATGGAATTGGCACCGCTGACTTGGCTTGCTGGGATGTGTGACATTGAATTTCGTACCGACAAGCGCCGATCGCGATTCACGGGATGATGTGCATGCTTGCATGTGGCCGCAGTCAAGTCAGCAAGTAATTGTTTATGTTGTAGTCAGAACGACTATGTGAACTCTCGTTTAATTTATTCAACACGCAAATCTATCAGCACGACTTCATTAGTTGTTATTTTTTCTCATGCTGATGACATGCGATGCGAATGCTCGTCTTTAGTGACGTCAACATAATGTATTTGCTTGTGAACTGTGTGCTCAAAACCCATTATTTGTTATTGATTACAAATTATTTATTATTGTTTGTTTGAAAATGCAGTCATTTCTTGTATTCTGAAAATAGAAGACCCCATGGCGCCAAATGTGTTTGCATTTTCCCCTCTCTCCAAAACACGTTTCCAATGCATAAGTGGGAATATAAGTGTATACTGCATAATACGTTTTGGCCTTCATTAGTCCGATGATGAGCCCGAATTAGAAATTTACGATGATAAACACGATTGGAATACGAATGAAGTAGCTATGAATCGATCAGCAATCATTCGCATCAAAATATTGTGTTATTGGCTGTCCTGCCAGCTTTGGGTTGCGGCCATCTATGTTGGGAGGAAATGGCACATATTAAACCACTAAAACACTGCATGCGCGAATCAATCAACTCTTCACAAACCAAATCGCACCGAAATTGGACTCTGAATAAATATGCATTGAAAATTGAATAATATTATTTTTTATCGCGGCTATACAGATCGGTATCGGTGTAATGTTATGTATTCGCGTAACCTTGATGGTTCCTCACACTTGCCACATGCAGACAGACTGTCGCCAGGCTCGCTTTCATGGGTGGCGCGTGATTTTCAACAGGCACTTCTTAATGGTTGTGGCCAAGCTTTATAAAGTCAAGTGGCCACTCCACAGTGCAAACATGTGCCATGGAATCCTCCTACACATGGAGATAATATTGTGTCCCGCATCTGCCATTGTAACATTGCACATCCAAATTGTAATTGTAATTGTAATTGATAACTGGAGTGTTGGGTAGGAATGGAACGGAAAAGCTCTGTTACAAGGAACTGGTTCCTTTTTTGAAGCACTGGTTCCTTTTTTGAGGAACTGGTTCCTTTTTTAGGAATTGGTTCCTTTTTTGAGGAATTTGTTCCTTTTTTGATGAACTGGTTCTTTTTTTGAGGAACGGGTTCTTTTTTTTAGGAACGGGTTCCTTTTTTGAGGAACGGGTTCCCTTTTCATCAGAGGAACGGGGTTTGGAACTCCCACCAGTGCTGCTACTGGCGAATGCGAGCACTAATCGTTTAGATTCCTTTGCTTCCGTTTCGAAATGCCTATTCCAGTTTTTCCTTTAACGTTTCGCTACATGTAAAAGATTTCTTCAGTGCAATTTTGAAATTAGGATATCAATTCCATTATGGAATGTCACATCAATTTTAAAACGTCAAATGAGGCAAAATTTAAAAGGGCCAACTTTGAGCTATAGCAATTAGCTCAAAATAACAAATGGCAAATTTTTTTAAGAGTAATTAAATCTAGTAGTAAACTTAATTCGAATTTCCTAGATGATTAACTATGCTCTGGCCTTAGAAAAGTAATAAAGAAGGGCTTGTTATCGGAGGTAAATTGAATAACACAGTAAATTGTTTGCATGGTTTAACCAAAGCCGATTAATTTCGGCAGTCTAGACTAGCAATTAACAAATAATTGAAGTAGGTAACTCCCGGAAAATGTTATTTTACATCTTGAAAGCTACGCGAGTGCAATTATGTAGCTTATTTTTTTGTTGCTGTTTATTTGTATTCTTGAAAGTTTTAATACATGACCGACTTTAGACGTTGCCTTGGTTATGGCAATGACAAGAATACACTAAATTAAATTTTTAATCCCAATAGTATAGTGCTTGTAAGAACGTTCGGCGTACAGTATATTAGTCTTGCCTGTTCGCACTCAAGAAGTTTTAATTTTTTTATTCCTCTCCTCGAGTTATACCTAAGTGGCGCTGTAGCTTCTTACCTTTTATGTGGCTATTTTTTTAATCTAGTTTTCATGTTTAATTCAACGATATCGGGTTTTTTTCCACACATTTTAAAGTTTTCCCTATTATTGTGTGTGGAATGATTTTCCTATGGGCGCTGCGTGGTTCACTAGATGACGCTATGCGGCTCATAAGGTGGTGCTCTTTTTGACATCTGTCAGGTGATGGTACATTGAGGGATTTGGGGATTATCCAGGCTTCTCTCCCAGCAATTTAAGTCGATCCATACGTGAGTATTGTTGCAATTTGCGTAACATTGATAATGGCATGATTGTTTGGGGACTAGGCATATCGGCGTGAAACGTAAACTAGCCCCCGTGCGTGAATCTGGTGGCGTGTTTTATTTTACGTCGATCGCCAATCAATCTATTCGATTACTGCCAAACGTCTCACCTCGTTGTCAAGGCTGTTATCGTTTATTGCTTTCGTGAGAATCGAAATTGAAAAATTCGGTTTGATGATCTCGCTTGTCAGCGATTGGCAGAGTGTTGGTGTTGGCGGCAGTGTTGGGTTCGTTCCTTTTGAAAAGGAACCAGTTCCAGTTCCCGCTCCTCAAAAATTAAAAGGAACTTAGGCGTTCCTAAGTTTCTTTCAAAAGAAACCAGGAACCTTTCCGTTCCCTTTCCGTTCTTTCGATAAAAAAATGAAAAAAACAACATTTGCGGGAACTAATCTACAGGACACATACATGTTTTTTTTAAATTCTGCATAGGAACCACCGTTCCTGGGTTTACCAGCATTTCTGCCTCAAAACCCGGTGACACATACATGTACCGGTAGATTTGCGGACACTGACCAAAAGCTTTGAGAAGATGAAATCATTAACAATTTCTGTTTGATTCTGCAAAATTGTTCCGCTGACGACACGCTTCGGAAAATGGTATTGGTAGAAAATTAAAGATTATGGCAAAACGAACTTTAAATAGGGAAAAAAAAAACCTTCTAGTTCCTCAAAAAAAGGAACCAGTTCCCCTTCCAGTTCCTCAAAAAAAAGGAACCAGTTCCCGTTCCAGTTCCTCAAAAAAAGGAACCAGTTTCCGTTCCAGTTCCTCGAAAAAAAGGAACCAGTTCCCCTTCCAGGTCCTCGAAAAAACAAACCTGTTCCAGTTCATAGGAATGGAACTTTTCTGTTTCGTTCCTATCCAACACTGGGTGGTTGTGGGGAGGGGGAAAGAAAAAAGGGTGACGCGGCTAAATATACTCGTATATATCGGCCAATCGCCGGGTAATCGATTTTTTCTCTGCATGGCAGCTGGATATCGTCCGCAGTTCTCATGCACTCTGAAGGCGGTGGTGATGGTGTATGATATATGTGCCGTAAATTTTCTCAAATCAATTTTTGGGCGGGGGGATGGTTATACCTGAAGTATCAATTAAACGTTCCGGTTTCGATCGCTTTATTAATGGTGTAAAGTGCGTCACTGACATCAACAAGATAATATCTAGGGCCGGTTGTGTTCCGAATATCGGGTATTGGACCAGAGTCGTAAACTGACGTCAGATTGTTAAACAGGTAGGTGCGTTCGCTACTTGTATTGTCAAACTGTCAAGTTCTTCTCATATAATTAATTGCGTTGTTTTGGCTTGGGCAGTGTTTAATTAGGCCTCGCGTGGCTGACGTAATTAGCAAATTTATTTGTGTATGTTTTGCATAGAAGAAGCGCCATGTTCGGTACAAGTGCATTGCCATAGCCAAATATATATATATTAGTTCACAGTAGCGCCTAGTGCACTACAGGAATACTGCACCCTCGTGGAATAGCCAGACTGCAGGATCCACCCCTAAGCTTTGGACTCCCTAATAGAAGCTCAGGGGTGACGCCAGTACCCCAGGCTAACGAAAGCCTACGCCGGGAATCGAACCCGGGACCGTCGGCTTCGTATGATGTCCCCATACCCACTGAGCCATCGGTACGTACTTCTCCAATAACTTCGCCATTAGGTTTTCTTAATTTTAGTTTTGCGTTTATTTTTCAACAATTAATGGAATAAATGGTAAGTAACGGTCAGATAGCGCAGCTGGTGACTTTTTCTTTAATTTTCTCTCTTCGTTGGCTAAGAGCTGCCTGATGGAGGGGAGGGCTAATAACTCGTACGTGAATTGATGCTGATGATGACAATCATAATTTGCGGCAGCTGACTTCTCTCCGTTGACCGCTGTCTGGACGGTCATTAGGCTAGAGCATATCTCGCGCAATGGTCACTTTCTGCTATGAAACGGATGAAGGAAAGAATTGTTGATACTTGTGATGATAGTTCTGCGAGTTGTCTTTTCTTTAAAAAAATACATAGACGACTAGGATACGACATATTTGAGTTAAAATCAACGGGGAACGTGCTTCGGTACAGAGCCGAAACATAAGAGTCTGGCTAACTATCGTTTGTTTGGTTAGTCAGTCCTGGGACTGATTTTAACAGCAGGGTGTAGTCTCTGGACCACGACCCTCGATCCCCCGAAACCTGTGTTTTGCTTGGCAGAATAATGGTGGTTTGCCATTTCCTTCGGCTGCGCTGGGAATCGAACCCAGATCCGCTGGTTGGTAGGCGAGCACGCTACCTCTCGGCCATATATGGATGTATTAACTATCGTATAAAAGAATAATTAAATATTGTTTGCGTTGCATTTCGAAATTACCGAAGAACAAACCAGCAACCTTTGTCAATAAAATTTAGAAATAAAATTAACCAATTTTGAAAATCACTTGCGACTTTTTTTTAGTTGCAAATTCAATCGAATTAAGCTTACTGAAAACGCTTACTTAAAACGTGCTGTTAAGTACAGATTAATGGCTACTTAATTGTTATTCCCGGGGTTTATATAAGACTGATGTGCATAGCCATCCCACTTGCATTTTAAACTCTTCCGCTAAGCTATTTTTCTTAGTTAATCTGTTTACATGTGCTCCAGTTCACCTTTCCAACGTCTACGTCATAAGTGACGTCACTCGCGTGCGCCAAGCCTCTATGACGTCACCGACAATCTGAAATTATGCCTGCATTTCAGTTTCGCCCATTTTACCCACATCGCGCAGTAGCTGCTACCGCTCCCCCTATACGCGATTTGCATGTTGATAGACATGACAATGGTTACGTATTTCCCGTTATACATCGCCCTCTCTCTCCCCCTTTCAATATATTCCAGACCCTTCCGTATAATAAAAATAATATCGCCGTTTCGTCGTCCCTGCTATGCGTACCGCGCGCTGGGAGTATAGCTTTAGCCATCCCTCGCGCTCTTTCCCCCGGCATCGTAGCATCATCAGCTGTTCCCTAACTTCCTCGTCACCTGCGATCGTCCAATAAATGAGGGGAAGAGATGAATTGTCGATGATGAATGGAGGAGGGTGGTGGTGGTGTGTGGGGGAGGATCCGGCCGCCCGTTTGAGCACTGCCCTCGACACGCGCCTGCTTTCGAGCGCCGTCTGGCGGATTCGGTTCGCCCCTCAGACAATTCGGCGTGCTTTTGGCGCACGTGCTGGCAGCTGCTGTTGTATTCGCTTCTGTGGCTGCTTTTAAACGCTTACAATTTGGAACAGGATTTTCCACCTCACAGATGTGAAGTTGACGTGCTTTGCTGTACATCAAGATCGGATGGAGATTGTATTGAATACAATCGTGTAGTGGTTTATTTGCCTTGTCACTAGATGGCGTTTCTGGCGTATACTAATTACTGTGTGGTCATTATTTTCCAGTTTATATAAAGAAATAAATAAAAATAAATTATGAAATATTTTTTTTCTTCGGTTGATAATATATGTATTAGTTTTTTTAAATATATACATTTTTTCAATTAGTAATATTGTCTAATTTCTTCAAATGATTATTGGTGAACAATATATATATTTATATGTTTAATAGTAGTTATTTTGCCAAACTTTATTATAGCTAGCGTCTGGCAACACGGCGTCGTGAGACGATGTAAAATGTCATTGGTGTTTCAGAGATTCATTATTCATCAGCTTCTCAGAAAAAGTTTAACTGTACATTCAGGGTGGGCAAAAAAAAATGGCACCAAAAATGGTTTTGGCTCTAATGTGGTCAAATGTTTACAGAATGCTTTG
>JAUJYS010004079.1:0-12347 GCA_033995665.1 Melogona broelemanni | reverse complement strand
TCTAGGCGTCGTCGTTGCGCGACACGTACGCCTTGACGCTCTCGCGCACTAGGCATGAGTCTGGAAAACGATCAGCCAGGTCGGCCACGGTCTCCAGGCAGCGCACGGCCCGACCCTCCTCGGACAGGATCTCGAACAGACCCTCATAGTTCTCCGGCACGACGAGCTTGGGCCCGACCGGCACCACCTTCTTACTGCCCTCCTTGAACTTAATGCACTGGGCGGTGATATTGAGGTGCTTACCGTACGAGCACAGGAACACGGTCTGGTGGGGGGCAGCGTGGGGGGTGGGCAGGGCAGTGGGGGCGCCCAAGGTCAGGTAGCGGCCCTTGACCACCCGGGCTACCTGGGGGAGCGGGTGGTTCTGGATGAAGTCGCTGAGGTAGTCGCTGCCCTCGTCTGACCACTTGGTCAGCGCCAGGAGCACGGTGCCGTCACCGACGATGGTGCTGGTACTGTTGGTAACGGAGGTGGAGGCGGTCACCGTGGCCACCGTGGTGGCGGAAGCGTGATGCGGTTGATGGTAGTGGCCACCTCCGCCGCCGCCGGTGGTGGCGCCACCTAAACCGGTGGCGGTCATCTCGGTGGTGGACAGACTGCGCGTCCGTCGTAGGTTCTTCCAGTGCATGGGTGGCGGCGTACGGTGACCACTGGTTGACACGAGCAGACAGCAGATTGGTCGATGATGGTGGAAGACGGTGGACGCCGTCGGCGATCCGCATTCAAGAGGGAGCGCGGGTGTCGGAGCCACGGTTAGAGGGAGGCGGCGACGACGGTCGGGGTGGTCGGCCGGCGGGTGACGCGACCGTCGGCGTTAGTGACTCGCATGTCTCGGCCGCGCGTGGAATGTTGGTGGCAGTGGTATTTTGGCGTTGTTGCAGCACGGCGCGCTGGCAAATCGATGACGATGGCTGGCAGTTCGCGCGGATGACGTGAGCTGTACCACTGACTCGATCGGTCGCGAAAAAACAGAAACACTCCCTGATGCACGGAGGATAGAGACGCGCGCGCGCACTCACACACACACATACACACGCGGACACACCTATAAGGCTATAGGTAATTGCGCGAGATGACACCACTTTGAGAAGTATTGACCGCCAACTGTTCGCGTCGTCAGAGAAGTTCGCCGACACACCTCTTCTTCGAAACTGTCTCGCGGTGTCTTCAAAACCGCCTCAGTCTGCTCTTGAATATTTCTCAATTTCTACAATGACAAACAATCTTTAGTCCGAAAATAAACTCGCGCTAATAAAAAAAAAAAAAAAGAAAATAAGGATGTACTAAGGAAATGATATAAGAGATCAGAAAAAAATTAATAAAGAAAAGCAATTTCGTGAAATAGAAAATTAATTATTTTGTCAAGTTCCTATTTTAGAAGGCAGTAAAAGCAATTTTGAAATCTTATAAAAAAAAAAGAAGAAATTTAATGACAAAACATTAACAAAAAATACGAAACGTTAACTTTATAATTTTGAGGAAGAAATAACAAATCCAAAACCTCTAAAAATATGAGGAACAGCTATCTTCTTATTATCTGCCGTTAAATCGACGAGTAATATATATTTTGTCAAAAAAATATATTGCAATAAATCCGATGTAGTTAGTACATTTAATGTAAATCTAATATTAATTCGGTGCAAAGTTTTCGGGCCGTTATAAAAATTGGCAGGTGCGCTACTGATGAACTGTAGCGAAAAGTAGTCTGCCAGCTACCCAATATGTAAACTTAATTAGTTACGTTTTATTGACTTTTGTCGAAATCTTCCTCCCCTCTAAAATGTCAGAGCTTCCGAGTAATCGCCCTAAGCGAAGGAACAAAAAAAAAGTAATTACAGAAAGAAAATACGATCGTTAAGAGATCGACAAATCCCGCTTCGTTAATGTTTTCTATTGTTGTTTCTGATGACAGTGCAAAAAAAAAGTATTTATGTTTATTGGAAGCATTTTTCATTGCAGTGCTCGTTATACGTATGTGATGAGAACGAGCTCCAAAGGTGAAAGGGAGGGGGGAAGGGGGAGAGAGAGAGAGAGAGAGAGAGAGAGAGAGAACTAAATGAAAACGTAAATCTAAACCAGCCTCGGTAAATTCGCTCGTTACACCACAGTGGCATTGATGCAGAACAAACTCATGTTTTGTAAAGCCTCCCTTCCATTTATTTTTGTTGCTGCAAATAAAAATGGAGATACAATGCCGAACGTGTGCTGACGACCCTTACCATATACTAACTACCACGCATACATTAGAAACAGATAATCAATTCTTTTGTTTTCTGTTGAGGGTAGGGGGATGATCGCTATGGAAATTCAAAACAGCACTTTCATCTCTTCCTGTAATGTCGGCGGCGTTTGTTGTTCAGGATGGGGAGGTATTGTGCGGGGCGCTAAAATTATATCCAGCCCCCTAACTCTCCAACACCTATTGCTTTAGTACCCTCTGGTTATCCTGCAGGCTTTTTCGAACTCCCAAGCACAAAATATCCAGGTAATGGATCCCTCCACTAACTACAGACCCCAGTGGCGCGAATTGGAAGTAGCGATTTTACCTAGACTCTGTGGTTACCATGCACTAAAAAATGTCTGGGCTCCCCCTATTTAGAGTGACGGGAAGAGGGGCAGTGAGGCGCCCTGCCCTAATATATTGCTTTAGCACAGGTTGAATCACCTCGAAAATATTTTTTGTTGTTCTTGCTGCTGGTGCCCAACTGGATGGGGTGAATTTTCCATTAAACAGTTCACGCGAGGAAGAAAAAATGCGGAGGAAACTTATTATTTTTGACGCCGACTAGCTTTCCCAGTTCCTCTTTTCCAAAATCTATTTTTTTTTTTTCCTATTTCTTCCTCCACCTCTTAATTCTCGTCTCTCACTTTCTTTTCAACTGCACACCAGGTATTTTCTCTCAGACGAGGATAATAACCAATTTCCTATTGTCGATGCTGGAGCAGCCTGCAGAGAGAAGTATATATTTATACCTAGTCGGTTCACTTTCGCGTAACTGTTTTCACATCTGCTCGTTGATGCAAGGTTCTGGCGGATGTCGTCGTGCGCGCCCTGCCGTAACAAAGATGGGTTTTTTCGACATTTGGTACGGGGGATGAAGGCTGATGAATGGTTATTGGTCAATGGCGGTCGCGCGGATAGACGTAAACGTTCGCGCGCGCACTCACTCACAAATGACACACGCGAGGAGAGACCGCGCGCGTCGAGATGAAATTTTGCGACCTTGTTTGTTCGACGAAGTGTAAAATTCTCTTAAGTTAAACCGTTCTGGTCAGATGTGATGGACTCGGTCCGAGGATGATGAACTGTTGCTTCTTTTTTCTCTCCCTTTTCCTACCAGCCGGCGCATGCGCGGTTCTGGTAGAGGTCGCGACGATCACGTTTCTGGTTTTTGATTAAGTAAAACGCTTGACTGCTCTTGATCGACCGACGATGTTTCCGCACTCACTCTTAGGAATATTAACGCCACAAGAAATAATTTAGTTAACGTCCACTGTCACTCGACCTTTCTCCAAATCAGCTTCCTGGTGTGTTTTTACGGTTTTTCAATTCCCAAATGTCAACTAAACCGAAATCACATTTGCACCTTTTTGTTGGTTGTCGTAGGACTGATGATTGGCGTTGTGAAGCATTTGAAAACGTTCGAATAATTTCAAAACGTTCGGAGGATTTCAAAGCGTTTGAAGAATTTACAATTTCAAACGTCGTTCGAAAAATATAAAAGCGTTGGAAGAAATTTAAAAACTTAAAACTCGAACGCTTTCGAATTATTCCAATAGTTCAGATACACAGTATTCCGTTCAGCTAGCTGCTTGTCACACGGTTTTGATTTCTCGGGAGTTTTTTCTGGTTGCTGTGTGACGAGTAGGAGGAAGGCACCATCACAACTGCCGGATGACGTTGTCCTGCTATTTAGTGTCCGCACACAGCCGTCAAGTTGAACACGAAATATTATCGATATTTTGGCACGCGTTTATTTGTCTTTTCGAAACGTCGATGGCCGCGCGGGGGGCAGCTATAGCTCGACGCGGAAAAAAGTTCTTTCTACTTCGGCAGTGGTGTAAAAAAAAAGGACGAGAGAGCGACTCGCACGCGCGGCTTTTCCCTCCGCACGGAGAAGAGTCGTCAATGGCGTGCGTCCTCTCGCTACATCACCTGCGTTCCATCTGCTGCGTCGGCCGACGTTTCGTGCATGCCTGTGCGGCGCTCGTGTATAATCGAATGGCCCGCATGTACACACATACACATTCTGACGTTGGCCCGGCTTGCTCAGTGCTCACCCTTGACGATTGCGCACCTACAGTAAGTGCACGTGCGCATGCATGACAGTGCCAGCGAGAGAGATGACGAGAACGGACCACTTCTATTCTTTTACAACCACCACCAGCCTTGTGTGTATCTCTCCCTCCCTCCTTTTCCATCTGTGCGTCCGCTATCGTTTCTATCTCTCTGTCTCCTTCTCCATCTTTAGCTCCTCACCTCGGGGTTCCACTCTCTATGAAACCGCGTTTTCATCGCGTAAGAGTTTTGGAAGGCCTTTGATCGGAAACGCGTTTGGCTTTTCTTCCCAAGAGCGTCGAAATCTCAAACGATTTAAAAAGAATAATAATACTTAGGGCAATTAATAAGTAGGGCTATTCATTTATTTAAAAAAGAACTACGCACTATTTCATAAAAGTGAAATATATTTTTTGTGCAGCTGTCATTCCTTAATAATAGAAAACGTATTTTAATGCAGGTGTGTAAATAAATTACACGTACCATTTGAGGCAAATGAAACTGTCGTAGGTGCAACACGTGGACATGTTCAATGAACAGCGTATCATTATTTGTTTTCTATTGCTTAAAAGGCTTAAAACTTTCAAACATAACAAGGAATTTGTCGGAGTGTATAGTGGATAATTGTTTTAAGTACCAATCTGTTCGAAAATAGCGTCAAAAATTGAATGGCGGCCGCAGTGACCTCAACGACTTTAAGCAACGTGAGGGACTGAAATGATCGAGGCGGATACCCGTAGGCATCGACCACTTTTTTTGGAATTGGAGAGGTATTCTGTTGAAATTTCTCTCAGATTTTCCCAAAATGACACCGAATCAATGCTACATCGTACTGTTCAATTCTGATAAAATTTTAAATTGCGATTCTCAAAAGCCACCATCTTTGTTTTGCATAGGGGTCTATGCAAAATTAACCATGTACGACGACTATGGGCTGCGAATGATTGTGTCCCTCAGGGACATGTGCACCAATCATTGTGAAAAGAATGGACAGCTGCACAAAACGTATATTTCACTTTTATGAAATTGTGTGTAGTTCTTTAAAAAAAAAAATGAATAACCTTACTTATTCATTCCCACTCGCAAATAACGTGAGTAGTTGGTGTTTGGCATTCTTTACGGCTGACGAGTCTGTACCGCGTGAGCCTTGATTAATATTGATTTAGACTAAGATTCGATTCTAGAATTTTGGAACATAAGCTCATACAATCTCACAATCAAGATATAAATAACCAAATGAATTGAATCAATGTGAGCTTGCGTACTAACAAAACAAACTGTTCGAATGAACAAGGGACAGTCTTGACAGAGTTTGATGATTATTTGTGTGATCTAGGCACAGATAATTATCGAATTTGATAAATTCTCAATGGCAAAAGAAATATTTCTTATTTTTTCAATTAACCGCGAAATCTGCGTTGCATTTTGATCAATTTATCGCTTAACTAATATCCGGGACGACGTCAGTTGAAAGATCAACTAAACAAAAATTAGTTATGAAACAGAATCAAAAAGTTTTTGTTTGGAAAATGCAAAGCAATGAAACTGATGTTGTTGTTGTTATGATCCGTTGAGTCGTTTCCGATTCCTGGTGACGCCATGAACAAATGCTCTCCAACTCAAAAAACTCTGAAACTCTGCTCTGAAACTGATATAAATTTATATTAAAAAAAATATGGTATAATGACGTGCGTGAGACAAAATGTAATAATCTTTGGTGTACCTGGTAAGCTTATTATGTTCGACTCTAGTTCTGTCCTCGATTTTGCCACCTATCGTTTTTCCTATCGTTTCGAACATTTTGTTAATGTGGCTAAAAGTTATTTTGTTTCGAATTACATTTTTTAGCTTACCTGTACTTGTATTTGGCAAACATAATATAATATAAGCTTGTTAATACGCAGGAAAAAATATTTCACACGTTTATAAAATGTCCTACACTATGATTTTTTAATAATCTTGGTTGTTAGTGTACAATAGTAATTCTAATTATAATCTTTCCTAATATAACACTAATCTAATTAAATTCAGGTGTACTTAACCATGTTTTATCAACAGAAAAATCTGCAATGAAAAGATATGCACACACGCGATCGTGTTAAACTGGTACAAGAACATGTTGCAAAAAAAAAACGAAATTATTTTGGATTTTCACAATTACGATGGATTATTTTTGTGCACATAGGTAACGGTCACACCTATGTGATCGTACCTTATTTGTTATTGTCTTAATTATCGTGGATTATGTATATGTATAAAATTAAATTCTTCTTTGTACACATAGGTAACGGACACGTTTATTTATTTACTTTTTTTATTTTTAAGTCACCGTAGTGCCTAGTGCACTGCAGGACTACTGCACCCTCATGTCTCTATGGGGTGATGGCAGATCATGTTTACTGTGATTTGTCAATTAAAATGTTGTACGTACCGATGGCTTAGTGAGTATGGGGAGTGAGTATGCTACGAAGCCGACGGCCCCGGGTTCGATTCCCGGCGCAGGCTTTCGTTTATTCGTTAGCCTGGGGTACTGGTGTCACCACTGAGCTTCCATTAGTGAGTCCAGAGCTTAGGGGTGGATCCTGCTGCCATTCCTCTTCCCTTCCCTTCCCTGCCCCTCGCACATCTCCATAAAGACATGATGGTGCAGTAACCCTGTAGTGCACTAGACGCTACGGTGATTTTTATAGAAAAAAATAATAATAATGAAAAAATAAATACCGGTAATTCGTTACACACTTGATTCCATATGACCAAATCTGTTGCTTTATGACAGCATGGGTACATTCGGGTGCATGTATGCTTTCATATTTTGCAGTGCAATTACACTGTATTTCACATCTCAGTTTTTTCTGGTCGTTTTTAGAAAGTAAGTAATAAATTTTCATTCGTTTGATCAACGCTTGAAATAAAACGCGCCCCTAGCTCGATGAGCATCGAAAGGCGTTTTTTTATATTTTTTTTAATGAAAAAGGAGGATTCACCGGTTGCGCTTTTGGCGGACCATTCTAGCAGGCGAACATGTACAGCATATACGAACGTAGTCTCTGCGAGACACCGCACCAACAACACACACACGACCACCTCGCCGTATAAAAAATAAATCCAGCCAAACTGGTTTCCATTTTAGATAATGTAGCCTCACCGTCGGCTAACACAACAACAACCACTACCACCACCACCGCCGTCACCACCACCCCCATCACCACCACCACTCACTCTACCTCGGAAATGTCGAGGGCGTAATTCCGTTGGTGCGTGTGTACAGACTTTAACAGAGTCTTACCTGTCTGCTATGGTTGCAATAGCTGCTGGACTACCCCCTCTCTCACATCCACCTTCCCTCACTCAGTGATCACTGCAAGTGGAAGGGGAATTAAAACGAGTAGTCTTTTGTGACTAATTCAGACTGCATTTTGCGTCATAATTTTGCTCAGCGTTTGATACAAAGCTATTGGGTAATTACGTACTTATTCCATAGATGCGAAGTAGTAACGCCCTATGACTAGCACAAGATTGGGGCCCACCACTCACCAGGTGGCGCTGCGATCATTTTTTTAAATTTTCCCCAAGGTAATCGGGTTGGTCCGCCCCAGACATTTTCCCATAGGAAAACCTTACGACTTCTGGGGGCGGATTTTCAACAATCATCATAATTGATAATTATGATGATTGTTGAATTATTTCAATCATTGCGATTATTTGGATAATTTAGGTAGCGGTAAGCATCTGGTATCATTGGGCGAAAACAAAATTATTTTCTGGGACCATGGATTGAGCAAACCGAGAGGTGACGGGGAATGCAATTTAACGGCTTGTAATTGGCTGAAGTGAAGCCATAAATTGTAATGCAGTGCTGCATTTCAGGAATCACACTATGTGTACGCATAGTAAAAGAATGACACCGGCTAAAAACCGTTTGTTATAGCTTAACACCAGAATGACTTGACAGTTGACAGTTGACACATTATAATTACAAGATTTTGTCGCCTCTGACTACTCGATTAAAGCCGCCTCGATTTACTGTGTAGGTGCACACACGCACACATCCACACACTCAAGAAAATCTGATAGAGAGATATTAAATAAATGTAAATATATTAAGATATTAATGACAATATCAGCATATATTTTTTTGCAAACATAAAACGACATGAAGAAACGAAAATGTCATAATATGTTGCTTAAATTCGTCGTGTGTCAGATTAAAATAATAAAATATAAAATTGATCACAGGCATGCCCCTTGACATCAAAAATATCAAACATAATTAAAGACATGCACACTGCATGTATTTAATTATGTTTGATATTTTTGATGTCAAGAAGCATGCTTGTGATTAGAGAGATATTAGTTGGTTGTTTGCTGATGCTGGACCTTGCCGAGAGAACTGGTGAACGCCTACCGACACAGAGAAGCCGTCATGGCACAAGAGATAGCCTTCGTTTCGTTCGCGTGCACACAAAACATGGCAATCGCATGCACTGGAGTTCAATTTTTTCTCTCTTGTTTTCTGGTTATTCGACGTCTTCCTCCTTCTGTCTCTCTTGATCTTTCACTTGTTGTTTTTATTTTTTAAATTTTTGTTTCTGCTTATTGACACCGAACAATTACATGTATTTCATTCCGGATTGGCAGCCGTGACTCCTATGTGCTATGAGCCCGTACATTATATACATGTATTGCACGCCATTTTTCATAACCCCATCTACATGTTTATAAAATAATTTTTTTCATTACTAAAATAAATTAAAAAAATATTGGCGCTTTGCATTATCATTCTATGTTTTGTTTTTTAATTGGCACATTCAATTTAATTCTGAAGAATAGCTGACGTTGACATAGGCAGCGTTGGCAAAGTCAGTTTTTCTTGTCATTAATGGAAAATACCTGACGGTGCAAATTTTCTTACTGCTGTTGCAAAAAAATTGAGCGCATTCGTGATTTCGGGGAAATTCAACATCGTGAATAATACTATTTTGTCTTTGCACTTTTGTTTCAAAAAACAAATAATAAATAACTTAAAAAACAACAAAGAAAAAACATTGCAAATTTAACGATTTTATTATGAATGCATATATAATTGTATATTTTTTATTTCTATGATCAGTTGTGTTGCACAAATTATTAGGCTATAAACAAAAATTTTGCACATGCATAAGCAGATACGCAGACGCTATTGTAATGAAACAAGTAATTGTCTAAATAAGGCTTTCGACACAATGTAATTATCATATATTTATTGTCCATACTAGGAAATCGTGTGTTTTAACGTGAACAGTCAGCATGAACAATAATTGTGTTGTAACACTCACTTTCGACATCCAGATCGGTTCAATGTCGACACCCGCCGCCGAAGCATTTTAACCTGCAATCAGTATTTGTTAAACGATCGGCCAATCGCCGAAACCATGAACCAGCTTCCTCAAAAGCTATTGTTCAAAAATCTTACGATATTTTTTTTTCTTCACTCTCTTCCCTTCTTAGACAAAGCTTGATACGCATATTTTTTGTGAGTAATATTCAGCAAATGCTACATGTACATGTATAAATACCCTGTATGTACGATATGCCCGTGCTATACGTTAGACCAGATGTGTGCGATATTTTTTCTCTCCAATTTTTTATATGGCAGTGTTTGCATGTTGATAATAAACGCGCCGCACTAGATTAGCTGTGTACAAATTTTAGCCTACTTCCCAATGTGCGAACAGATTCTCGAAAACCGTCGACCACTATAGCGTGTTGCAGGACGTCACCAGAAGTGCCCTCAGTAAAAGAATATCTCACCGCTGTTCAAAATAAACTCTATTTTTTATTAAACGTGGCGCATAATATGAGCGATTTGCACAATTGAATGCGGTGCCATATTTTTTTTTGATATTACACGCAGTTTTGGGATGCCGCGATGCGCCATTAGCACTAGATTACTACCATGGCGACAATTAACCATGCTTCATAGGTCTGGTTTTTAGAACCTATGACATGTAAATATCGCGTTTTTCAACAACTACAAACGCGAATTTAACATTTTGTGCTTTCACACAATCTCGTTCATCGTTTTGCTCGTCTCAGTACGACGATTGATTTTATTTGTGTGTCTTGTGTCATCTATGTTTCTACGCATACACAAATTTGGATTTCATCGAAGATGAACATTTTAACTCTGCTTGGATACGTCAAAATATCCATGCAAATCTTTTTTTACTAGGTCACTATTTCCATAAATGTCATTCTGACTGAAAAAAACTCTCCTCCCTAAACAAAGTAAGTCACTCTTCAAGTTTTCTTCCACATACGTCGAAAAAAAAAAAATGTTTGGTACGACGGGTCCACGTAGATCGAGTCCACATAAATCCTTATGAGCGAAACAGTCTATAGTCCTAGTAAGCTATTCTTCACTGACACAAAAAATAACGAACCTTATAAGTGCAGGAACATTAGCCTCTATAGACGAGCAACTCGAGACCGTAGAAATGTCTAAATAAAAAAAAAGGAATTATTGGCCGTACGCGAAAGCATTTCGATCCAGTGTCCACGCAATTGAATATCGAAGATAACCAACAGTAAATGAACATGTTGGCGTTCATTTTTTCTCAATAACAGTTCACAAGAAATAATTAAATATTTTTTTTTTATAAATTATGCACGAACATATTTTTGGCAAGGGGCTACCAGTGTCTCTTTCTCAACGCACCACCGACACTTCCAATCACTGTCCTCTGATTCGAAGAAACAGAAGATTCATCTAATGGGAAAAGGGTCCCACAAGTCATGTTTCGTTGGCGTGACAAGTTGCAAAGAAACTGCGTGAATGGTTGAAATTGATGGTGTATAGCAACACACCATCAATTTACCATCAAACTACGGATTATAAACCAACAACTAGAAACAAATACTCTATATGGAAATACATTTTCACTTTATTTCGCTCTCAAGTTCACGAGTTTTTGAATACAACAAAATACAATATATTGAAATGGCGATAGGAGCTGTTGTACTTTAACAATTGATGATGATGGTATCTCCGACCAGGGAACAAAATAAGTCGCTGTTTTTCATCTTCCCTGGTCGGAGATACCATCATCATCGACTACAAAATACTTTAAGGAAAAATAATTACAATTGTTGTACTGCATAATTATTGAAATAATGTTTTTAAAAACATTCATAAATCAAAACTCATAGAGTTGTACAAGATCAGGAAGCAGGAGATGCTAATGTGTGATTCCATGAAGAGGACAAACAAATTGAAATACTTACTGTAAAGGCTTCCCAGAATTGCAGTTTGATCTCCGCTTAAAATGTTGCATACTGGATATCACATTCAGTGTACGATACTAAACTTGATGTATTCACTGCTGTAGTGAAAACTGCCCATTTGGTGAGCCACTGACCCCCAAAGCCAGCGTGTAGATATACAAGTTGCTACTATACTATTACTCACCAACAAAACTAAATAGCTCGCTGTTGCAAGCTTAGATTGTAAATCAATTTAGTTTCATGTGTTCTTAGAAAAATGCTGAACATTTTGTGCGAGTCGCCAGCTGTTCTTGTCGCGCGAAACCATATTCATGTCAGCGTCTGACATTTGGGCGGGGATATAAGAAACGACATACACAGTGCGTCTACAAAGGTATGAGACTGACTCGAAAAAAATAGTTACTCAAAAGAGATGACAACTTTTACTTGCTAACCTTCAACATAGACATCTGCTAATTGTATTCATGTATTAGCACGATTACACAGTCTTTGGATGACCCGGTGGAAGTCCTCCTTCGGAACGTAGTCCAAATGGCGTGTCACAGCTTTCTTAATGTCTAAAATAAATTGAAAATGATGGCTCTTCAGTTTAATTTCGATTTTTTTTTAACAAGACGTACTCGGCAAGTGTCAAATCAGGCGAACGAAGGAATTGAACAAGCCTCGTACATTTTTTTTGGCCAAAAGCTTCCGCTGGCGACCACTTATCTAACGGTGTCCCTCATATGAGTCGGCCCCCGTGGCTCAGTGGATATGGTCACAGTCTACTAAGCGGGTGGTCCCGGGTTCGATTCCCGGCGCAGGC
>JAUJYS010004078.1:0-12348 GCA_033995665.1 Melogona broelemanni | reverse complement strand
GCGCCGGGAATCGAACCCGGGACCGTTGGCTTCGTAGCATGTCCCCATACCCACTGAGCCATCGGTTCGTACAAAAAGAGTATAATAATTTGATAAGAGTTTACAGATCAAGGCTGGTATCTACGAGATTTACAGACACTTCTGCGAAAAATTAACTTTTGTGAGACTTTCTATCGTCGTGTTGGACGCGGCCGTCTTAAGTGCACGCACTGCCCAAAACATGACAGGTGTCGAAGATTTGGTTGGCAGCCGAGTAAACAAACCTCAAATGCACCTAACTAGCAAAAGTTCGATAGACCCAGCCTAATAAATTTTTCGTAAACCTTGTAGAGACCTTCCTATGTCTGTAAACTCTTACAAAAGTAATTTCACACTAAAATGTTTCATTTTGCGTGAGAAAACAATTGCGTTCCGAGCGTTACGCCCTTTTTCAGTGATCACCATTTTGAATTTGAAGAATTCGAATGATGACGTCACGGAGTTGCACGTGCGCGATGCCAATTGATAAGGAAAGGAATGCCCAACATGTGTGCCAAATTTTATTAGAATAAATTAAAGTTTTAAAATTTTAATATCAAATTTACAATAGAAACGTTTTTTTTCTGAGCAAACCCGGAGATATTGTTTAATAGCGAGATACGTTTTTAACGTCATCCAAAAGAAAAGTTTTCCCCAGCTCATAAACTTGTGTTATACTAGGATTACGTAGCTGACAACTGCAGCGGCTGTTCGCATCTGAAAATGTTATTCGAAAGGACAAAGTCATTTTAATTCTAGGTTGTGCGCGCCCTCTTATCGCTATGCAGGCGAGTGAGAAAATAGTTTGCTTAAGTCGTGAACACTGCGAATAAACAATGGAATCCCCGCCAAGCACAAACAAGGAGCGCGTGCATGCAACGATGCAACTAGGCTATTTTTCCCCGGGTAGTAGTACTGTGCAGTAGTGCCACCAGTGCCTTCGAGCACCAATGTGACAACTCCAATTTCTCTCCAACGTAATCCCGATTGTTCCTATCATTATCTCGCGCGAAATTTTTAGCACGTTCGTTCTATTCGCGCGCGCGCGCTCTTTCGCTTCGAATAAAATAGTTCCATGGCGCATGCGCACGACTTGCCACACATGTTTGACTGACATGAAAATCGTGGGAGCACAAAACCAGAATGGAAGCCATTCTTTTCGGGAGGTTCGGTCTCAAGAAACGCAGTGATGATGCAATCGATGATGCAATGATGCAATCGCATTGGTGCATCATGAAGTTTTTCGATATCTTAAGATCAGTCTGTGATTTAGAGTTTCGTGTTCCCTATAATTTCAATAAAAATTTATAAAAAAATGTATAATTTGAAAAATTGGTCATTAAAACTATTCAAATACCACATTTTTATCAATCCCGAAATTGTCTAAGAATTGTAATACCTTGCCAATCTATGTATATCTTAAGAGCAGTCCGCTTTATATGCATGCTTGTCGACTGTTGAGCATCTTGAGTAGGATTTCGTTTCTTGCCCAGCAGCCTTTACATGCTCTCTTTTTCGCTACATTCCTTTGCATTGACTGGGGTTCGCCTTGTCGACGTAGATTTGTTCGAAATGTGATGAGATCGCCAACAATCGGCCTGCAGTCTTCTTAAATCGCGATTGAATTGTTAAAGCACGTTAGTTAGGAAAGGGTGGAGATGGGTGAGTGGTTGGGGAGATGGGGGTGGGGGTGGAAAGTCATGGAATCCATTCCCAATTCATGGGACCGATGGAAATGGGAAAAGACAAAGCGATTCGGATAGAAGTAGAGGAGCAGCAGCGAGAGAATGGGGAAAAGAGTGGAGCGCAGGGAGCTCGTTTCACTCTAAGCCGATTAGGTGCACGGGTTGGCCAACGTCACTACATGAAATGGGCCGCAATGACTGGTTTGGGATGGTGGCAATTTAATTAGCTCACTTACCAATAGGATCCCTGGAATTAAATTAAAATAAAATAACAATGAAATCGATGCAGCACTCGACGGTCAAATCATGAACCCAAATGTGATTATATTTTTCTGTGATTATTTTGCATTAGTACCGGTAAGTTTTTTCTTGCATCCTTCCTAAATAATTAGTTTTGCATCATATTTTTTCATTGGCCGCCATTTTTAAGTTGACGAATTATGAATCGTGCAGTTGTGGTACGAAGACATATACAGTATGGGAAATGCACCGTGATAGTAAAATCGGGGCGCTATTGACAAAATTTAAAATAAGACATATTCATCACAATCATTTGTACGAAATTTTATAAAAATCGGATGATCTTTCACAGAGTTATTAAAAATATAAAAAAGATTGTAGATTTTTATGCTTCACCCTGTACAACTGAAGCAAGTTTTTCGAATTTATGGAAGCGAGCTTTTATTCAGAACCAACTCGACTTCCGTTTTAGCTATTTCCTGGCCCTCTCATTATCGTTTATGCAGGTACACTCGAGCAAACCTCCGTTTGTATTGTTCAAGGCGCACTAATCACTATGGACTCGAGTCACCACCGTCGACCGGACTCTCCAGTGTTGACAGAGATGCTGTCAATGCTAGAATCCACCAATTATAACTGTCTCGGTATATGGAACTGAGGCGAAGTATATGGCGCGTGGCTGGATGTATTTTGTGCTGCAGTAGATGGCAAGGAAGGTCATTAATCACATCCAGATATCGAAACCTACATACCGGTTGAGGAATTATAGCTTGTTGGCAGTGGTGAAACAAATGGATAAGACACGGATCACTAATTACCGTTTGGTATCATTGAACTTCGAGCTCATAGTATACCATATGTACGGTACTGTATATGTACTCATATGTACCGTCTCTTCCGATGACACGGCTTTGACGATATGCACTCTTGGAAAATATTATGTTTTCGTTAGTTCGCTGTGAGACAGTTCTTAAGTTACGGATTTTTCGAGAGCTATAATGCTCTTGAAAAATCCGTAACTTATTCGTAATAATCTGTGAGCACTACAGAAAACAAATTTCATTCTGATTTGAGTTATTAAATATTTTTAATTTTTAAAAGCATCGATTTTTGAAAGCATGTTAAAACAAAATTATAGAAAGGAAACAGATTAATTAACAAAATATTAATTTCAAATTTTCTGCATTGATCAGTTTAGAACTTTTTGCAAACAAAAGGTACCGAAAAAAAGTTTGTAAAAATTTGCTTGTTTTGTAGTCTTTGTTTTTACATACACTACTATTGTAGATCATTACATATTCACTGAGTAGAGGTATTTTTTATATATAAAAAGCCTATTTATAAAATTATTTAAAATATTATACAGAATAGTGAATTTTCCCTAATGTCAAGGGGAATATCATTTTTATTTCATCAAATCAAAATCAATAAGTTTAAAAAATGTAAAAAAAATGTATAAAAAGTTACATTTTCTTATATAAGATTTTTCGTCTTATCTTTGATTTCACGGCCAACAGCGAAAGCCGTCGTCGTATCAATACGGGTTGCTCGGCCCCCCAAAAACCATCCACGACTTCGCATTTTTTTTTTTTTGGCCGCGTTTCAGACTTTCCTGTCGGCGTCAGGCGGCCGAGCGCGCAGCTACGGCGGCGGCGGCGGCGCTGCGAGGGTTTAATGTCCCGTAAGTGAACATGTGCTAAAATGTTGTCGATTAGGTCGGCTCAGTAGTTAGCGGCAGCTGACGTGCCGTTAGTGACAATGGCTGATGTTAATTATTGGAGCAAGTTTCGACCCACCAATGTCGTTGAGACTTTGAGGGTGGTAGAATGGGGGTGAGTAGAGAGAGAGGGTGGGTAGCGAGAGGGAGTTTGGATGGAGTCACCAGAACCGATGGCCAATTTCATCCATCGTCTAATAGTATCCGTCACCACCAATGCGGAACACGTGTGTCCACCGTGAAGCATGTGGCGCCAGCAGGCCAATGCAATATAAATGGCGCCCAAATCATCGCAATTGGCTAATGCGAGCGCCAGATTTAGTAGGGTCATCGGAGTTCCGACATGACTCGTGGCTGCCCCTAGTTGAACGACAATCACACAGTACACGGCTGCACTGCTAGTTCGTCGGGTCCTTGTTTCGGTTTTTTCGTAGAAGGTTAACTTTACTGTGGATTTTTTGGAAGGCACTTCTTACGATAAGAGATTCTTCATTTACCGATCACGTACGCACCGTACGTAACGATGGTTCAGTGGGTATGGCAACATCCTACGGAGCGGACGGTCCTGGATTTGATTCCCGGCGCAGGTTTATTCGGTTATTCGTTTATTCAGTCTTGGGGTACTGGCGTCATCACTGAGTTTCCATTAGGGAGCCCAGAGCTTAGGAATGGATCCCCGGCATTCTGGCTATACCAGCTTCTATTCGTATTCCTTTCCCTGTCCCTCACATATCGCCATAGCGACACGAGGGGTATAAATCTTGTAGTTAGCACTACAGTGATTTAAAAAAAAAATTGCATTTCAGCTACAGGGAAAATGTGGATTTGCGGACACAGATCAGAAATTTTCAACAGATAAAAATCTTTAGCAATTTATGTTTGATGCTGCAAAATTGTTGTCCGCTGACGACACAATTTGAAAAATTTTACTCGCAGAAAATTTAAGATTATGGCAAAAAGAACCCTTTATACAGAAAAGGAACCCGTTCCAGTTCGTCAAAATAAGGAACCAGTTCCGGTTCCAGTTCCTCAAAAATTAATAGGAACTTAGGCTTTCCTAAGTTCCTCAAAAAAAGGAACCAGTTCTTCGGAACATGACTTTTCCGTCCAGTTTCTACCTAACGCTGGTAACCACTCTGGTTACCTCATGAAAGCTATCTAAGACGTTGCCTAATCCTGGATTTTTTTTAGACAAATGCGTCCTCTTACGATCAGCTACCCTGATCACCTTGATCACCCCTGTGAGCCCCGACGCGGGTTTTGAGTTCTCGTTTATCGTCATTGATCTCTTGACACGAAACGGCCAGCTGCGGCGCTGATGCTGATGCTGGCGCCGGTGGTTCGGAAAATGACTTGGCCCCCACCACCACCACCAAGACTGATAGGATTATAGACGAGCCGTAATCAGAATATATTGGCCCTGCGAACTACCGACCCGTGACTCCATGACTGACCTCCACACTGTTTTCTATTTTACCTGCAGTTAACCCTTGACCTCGTCGGCCCGGATTCGGAAATCTCTCGTCGGTCTGCTGATACGTGGAATAATTCTGCACGGAAAAATCGAACTCTGGGTTCTGGAATTAATAGGTAAGTTTCCGTAACTTTCATTTACGTCCCCCAGTGAAATCGAACTCCCTGGAAACTAACCTGAAATCGACAAATCACAAAATACATGTTCATAATTTCAAACAGGTAGGTCTGATGCCCGTCGCTACTTTCGTATTTTTATATTAGTGCATTTAAAAAAAAAAAATTGTGTTGTTCTGACGAAACATTGAAAAATCCTGAATAGCTATTCCATTTTTTGAAGTACTTTCGTTGCAATAAAAACGCTCACAGGTCGCTGCTCGTACAAGGGTAGCATGCTTTTTTCTTTCAAAAATGGTTCTATCATTTCAATCATACAAGTAATCCCTCGAAACAAATACCGAATAGTGAAGTAATAAAAGAGGAAATAAGAAGTTTGCTTCATGTCATACTGTAGTTGCGCTATCGTATTTTTAGGTGTTAAATGTAAACCCAACTCCAAAGGAAAATTCACAGAACATATTCTTACCAAGTTTAGAATATGTTTGATTGTTTATGCCCCATTCTGTCTTCAGTCACCTGGACTACCTATCTGTATCACACGGATTAATTATTTATTTACTTATTTATTTACACTATTGCAAATCGCTAGATTGCGTTAAAGTTCATGTATATTGTAGAAGCCAAAGTTCAGCAACTTCAATTTCAGAAAAGTCGATTTATCTAGGTTGTTTTTTGTCCAAAAAAATAAATGTTTTTTCCGAACTAATTACTGGTGCCTTGAACCCTGAAAAACAAGTTCGGATAATCGTTTCGCAGAATTAGCTCTTTTCTTATCTTTGTAACAACGTTTATTCTCGTAATTTGGAAAACCGTTTCTCGAGCAGTTCGCACGCTGTATAGACGGCAAAAAAGAATCCAGCCAATCGCGCGCGAGAAGACATATGTCTACAAGCTTTGACTTGTCAGCTAGCCTTAAAAGAGAACAGATAAGGCGTTCATTTAGAAACGTGGCTGTAACACAGTAACGAACATTACGCTTAACTATCACCGTGACAACAAAGGTATTGAATGACAATTACAAAAAAGTCATTTGGAATATAAATGTATCGAGCGTAAACCGTAAAGAAACATTTGAACCGACATAGAAATCGTAGCTGTTTATTTTATAGAAATCGCAGTTCATCACTAGTCATTTGGCTTCATGCTAAATATAACCACTGGCGCCCTCTGGCAGAAAAAAGTATCGATAGAAGGCATAATCATTCGAAAGCATTCGAGCCTGTGGAAAACACACAACTGTCCTTTATAACGACGCCAGGCGAAGGATAACCACATTCTCCGCACTATATATTAACCGCAACCACACACTATTCGCATCTCTGAGAATGATTAACGACCACATCAGGGCTAACGTTGATTAATTTCCAATCAATTCGGGAGTCGAACCCTTTACTTCATTATTCAAACACATTTCTTCCACTTCCACTAACACCTCTTGATTCACTTCTTGATCCACTTCTTGATTTACTTCTTGATTCACTTCTTGATTTACTTCTTGATTCACTTATTGATTCACTTCTTGATTCTTGGTGCATTTCTAATTGTATTAATTCCATTTTTGAGGGAAATCAATTGCGGTCAATTCAATCCATGTCCTTAACGAGTTAGCTATTTCTAGATTCTACCTTTTCATTTCCTTGTTCTTTCTAGTCGAAGCAGCGATGCAGCGCGCAATTGTGTGAATGGGTCTCCAACAAGAGTCGATTTTTTCCCCTGTCTCGACTGTTGGTTTATCGATCGACCGGGTAGCAAGTAGTTCACACGGCGGCAAGCCAACAATTACTATCTGCATGACACAAACCATGTGTATTAAATTACGACGCAGTCAAAAAATTAATAAGTAGAAAAATGCGTGTTCGTAAATTGGGGGCACAATGGTGTAGGAGGAAGGGGGGTTGATGGCGGGGAAGGGGAGTAAACGGAACGGATGACGGGTCCCACTGTGGATATCACCTACTAGGTACATTAGGAAACGAGACTTTCTTCGGCGAAACTGCTCACTTGGGGAAAGAGAAAAATTAGTTTCCAATTTCTTACAGACGTATCCATTTCAATATCCAGTTGTTGTGCCAATCCCATAGCTTCCCGTGGAAATAAAACAGAAAATCGAAACGCCCTTCTTATTCAAATACATTCCAAAATAAACATTATTTGCAACCAACGCTTAAGCCTGTCCGAGGACAGGCAACACTTTTGCAGGCTTCGTTAGAATATTGCTACTTTCATGACGTCACAACGTGACAAAGACGTTGCAGCTGCTTATTCGGAATTTTGTGCACGCAAAATGGGGGGAAAACTCTGTTTTAGTAATAGCGATAGCGTTTTATTAATATCGTTAATAGCGATTATGATAATTATTCAATATACGCTTATAATGAGCACTTTCGGGATCGCTCCGAAAACAAATAGAAGATTGTTGAAAATATTTTGTTAGTTAGACACTATGTAAACATCAAATGCCGTCAGCAAATGGTAATTTTGAAGCAATTTTACTTGGTTTCGAATACAAACAATTGTTAATGCTGAAACTTGAATATCAAGCATTTTGATGCTTCAAAGATACTATTTTGCAAATGTTAGACACATTAAGATACTATTTTGTTAATCGTATTTCGAAGGAAAACAAAAGAAAGAAGCCAAATAAAATGCAACTACATGTAAACAAAAAAAGCGAGGCAGTTTATTCCCCCCGTAACAGACGCAAAACAACTCTCACCATTTCGGACAAAACAATCCCCCATTCAAACTAAAAAAAAATCTTTAGTGTATTTAATTTAGCCAGTCGCAATCTGGTCGGCTATTTGGCTCGCAACGGGTTGACCCGCTTCCTTTAATTGTGTATGGGCCGACGCTATACACAAAATGATAGCTATACACGCCGCCCGAGTGCAAAGCGGTAGCGATGCAATTTTGTTGGGAGAGGGAAAACGCGCTCGCTTTGGACAACTACTGTAATCTGGGCTATGCCCTCCCCCTCCTCACACGCCCACTCCACCCCTTCGCTGCCTTTCCATAGTTCGTCGACGCCACAATAGAATATTGATTGCTAAGCATTGCCGTAGCAGTGTGTTCGCGAACTGCACAGGCGCTAACTGCAAGATCCGGTTCATTTAACGAAAAAATGACAGCCTTTAAAAACAGTTGCCATTGCGAATTCCGGTTACTGGCGTCCGGGGATCGCCCTGAGAGCCCCCTCAATGCTTTAAACTTCAAACGTGAATACTCCTAACTGTATGAATAATCAATAAACCTGATTGAAACACTAAGGACAGGCTAGGGGACAGCGATGCCAGTGCTGATTAAGCTTGAAAACCATTTTTTTTTTGCGATATGTGACAAAATATTGTGATCGAGCAAGTCCTCACATTTCCTTAAAATCCAAAACCAATCTTTAAAATAATAAAACTACTGGTATTTTTATTTCTTATCACTGTAGTGATTTTTACAAGTTTATCCCTTGATATTGCTTAGTCAGTCGTACTATTTCATGTGAATTTCAAAATTAATTTAGCCCAATTATTATTTCCCAAAGTTCACTAGTGTATAAAATTCAAAGTCTTACAAATAAAACATGACAATGTTTTTTTTAGAAGAGGAAGAAACGTTTTAACTTCACAATAGTTTTTTTATACTCGTGCTTATAATTTAAAGCGACTGAACAGTATGACGAGTTGTTGGTACAAGAATTAGATAGGATTGGTCTGAGGTGTCAGCAGGTCTTAGGAGAAAGGTAATCTCTCGCGTTTTCCAAGGAAACAAGAACGGGCTCAAAAGCCTTACACAGCACGCGCGTCTATTTCATCTGAATAGGGCTGGCTGCGCTTCGACCGACGTCTTCGTGCTCGGGAGCCGGTCTTTCTTAAGAAATACGAACCGTCCGTCGCAATTTGTTGCGCAAATCCAATTTCCATTTCTGTGGATTGGACAATAGAATCGGCGGAAGTCGCTCCAGACAAAACGCCTTAAACGACGTTCATTAAACAAAAGCCCTAACCTTACTAGCGATACTGCTGCACCAGAAAAAAATACCCGGTTTCGACTGTTGTATGCCGTGACGCAAAAAAAATGCTCATGCTCATGAAAGCTCATTAATGCCAAAAGCTCATGCTACCTCATAAAAACTCAATAATGCCAAATACTCATGACAACCAAACCTTTGAACTAAACTTTCATAGAAGCTTTAAAATTAAATTCTTGTGGCCATTTGTAATGGTCGTTTTGTCATATCCTTGGCCAATCGCTTCCAACTAAAATAATTAATAACCTTTTCCAGGATTCGAAGAACACCATGAAATTTTGATACATTCAAATGTTTCGCGATGTCTACCAGATTCCAAAATTTGAAGTCTTTTGGATGTGTGCAAGTTGGTTTAAAAGGGCCGCAATGTTGTCCAAACAGACAAACTATCAACACTCAAGTCATCTTAATAGAAAGTTTTTAAAAACCAAAAATCAGAAAATATATTTATTTTGTGCGAATACTAAAAATACTTGTCTCTGCAGTTGTCGTAGTTACACGGTTATCGTAGATGAGCATTCGCCTGTTGTGTGGCGATCTCGGGTTCGATTCCCGTTCGGGTACTCGTTTATTCGTTCCCGGAGTACTGGTGAATATGTGCCCCTCAAAATATCTGATATAATGCTCTTCAGGGAGAGGTCTCAGGAGCAACCTCCTGTTGTGATAAATCACTTCAGTAATGACAATCATCGAGTGTATAAAAAAATAAGAATAATAATTTTAGTTCCAGTAATATTCTCCTTAAAACTACAAGTATATTTTTTTTGTTTCCTGAACTGTAATTTAGACTAACAATTAAAACCAATTATTTTTACAAATTTTACGGCTATCATAGGTTGCCGTAGTACTTACCCTTTAAAAATATTTTTTAAAAGTTTTTCTTTTCTGAAAAACATTCACTTTCAAGAACCGCAGTTTTTCAATAATCGTTAGTGTCTGGTCGAAACTCGTGATTCTTGAAATATAGGACATAAAAGCGCGTAGAAGCAGTTTGCAGCAGCTGCCGCGAAGAGAGTGACTTTCCCGGAATGCAGACGTGGAATCAGTGGTTGCTCGCGTTCAGGGGGCAGCTTGTGTCAATGGCATTGCTGTTCTGATTTCGTTGGATGGTTGTTTGGTGGGGCGGCGGGTTGCGTTTAATTATGCAGAACATACAATCGTGTCCTTCCAAGAATCCGAGCAATTTGAAAAGCACTTTCGAGGAATGGTATAGTGGTGCTGCAGATTCGATTTAAAATCAGGAAAATGGCTATAATTTCACAATTGAAATGTAAAGGTGTATTCGAAATCCTAGAAAATCTTTTTTTAACCATGAACATGTTGCCATGCCAAGTAAGCTACCAATAGAAAGTAAGCCGTTTAAAAGCACAACAGTAAAAAAAAAACGAAAAAGACGAGATGGGTGCGCAAGATGATCGGATAAGAAGAAAAAAATCTAAAATAATATCGTTTAAAACGTAGAAAATTTGAAGACATAACCGATCGCAAGTATTGCTTTAATATCGATTGTGTCTGCTCGAGGCGTGCCGAGATTCGAACCCGAACCAATCCATAAATGATTTATACCAGGCGAACCCAACAACGTGATTTACTCACCACTCGCTTAGAATTTACTCCTCGAGTCGCTATGTGAGGTGCAGAGAAAGGAAGGGAAGGGGAATGGCAGCTGGTATTGCCTGGCTGCCTTCACCCCTAAGCTATGGAATGTGTCTGGACAAGCTCAGCGGGGACGCCAGTACCTCAGGCTCGAATAAACGAGCCTTTCGCCGGGAATCGAACCCAGGACCGTCCGCACCGCAATCGCAAGCATTGCCGACTGGGCTAGACGGTCGTGACTTGGCACCTGAACGGGGAGATAAAAAGTTCTTCACACGATACACTTTCTCCGCGCTTGCCCAAATAAACCGACTCGCAGGCCGGACCATATAGACGGAAACATTAACAGCCAGTGTAATTAATATTTAGCCGAACCATCAAAATTAATCCTATTAGAAACGAGGCACAGTCAGCCGGTAATCCCCAGGTTTGGTGGATGGACTACACCTCAATAAATATAAAATAGGACAGCGCCTAATCCCTTGTAAAATCTACTTCTCAGTATCCCCTTGTTTGGTGTGGTGGGCCTGCTGTCGACAGGCGAGTAAGAAATGACGGCCCCCGAGATTTAAAACTTAAGCCACCTTACTTAGCTGCCACGACAAACTCTTTCGATTACGTCTCAGCGAGAATATAAAAATAGACGCAGCAAAAATTATTAGTTTTGGGGTTTGCTTTTTGATTATCTTTACTATACTATAATTTATGAGGACCAGATTTTGTCGTTCGGTCATATTCACCTTGCTTTGGGTGAAAGAAGCGTTTTTTTTATTTTCGTGTCACGAATTATTTTTATTCATCTCTTTACACGCATAATCCGCGACAGTACCGCCATCTGGCGCCTATATCTCTCGATATATAACAGAAGTCATGCATTTGTGATAGTGTACACCAGGGATGAATGCTATGAGCTTTCGTCTTCTCTTGTGCCTATTCTTTCTACCTTGATCGCCCAAGCCAAACTTGTGGCCCCCATTTAGTTAAAGTAACGAGAAACTCCAAATTTATAGACTTTGCTCCATCAGTCTCTCCAATGGAATGATGGAAGCTTCAAGGTATAAACGACTCATGTCTCCATCCCCGAACAGAAAACCAATCCTCCACTGTTTTTTCGCAAATGTCGAAAAGGCGTAAAGGGCTCTTTGTGGCATTTTTATTTTTTGCCACTGTTGTAGGCCCTCACTCCCGCACGACCAACTTTTATCTCTCTCTCTCTCTCCTATTTTTCCAAGCAGAAGGATGCTCTCCCTTACAATCCCCCCTCCACTACCACCACCACCACCACCACCACCATCACCCCTAGCACACTCGTCTTCCACTCTCGTTCTCCGCCTTTATTCTCGTCGTTCGTCCAAAACCGCAGTGCGTCTCAAACCGAAATCTTTATCGTCGTCGAAATCATTTACCACCGGGACAATTAGTTCTCCGGCAATTGCCCTACTTTTGTTGGGAGCCTCACTCGTAGATCGGAAGAGCACACG
>JAUJYS010004077.1:0-12350 GCA_033995665.1 Melogona broelemanni | reverse complement strand
CACCCAGCCAACAAACCCGAAACCCGAACACCCCTTACGCATGCATCCCCTGTACTCCGCAACCTCGCTAAATAACGACGCAATCGCTTGCCAGGCATGAATGAACAAATTATTGAGGTTATAAATTAGCGTTGGCGTCCCATACGCCAGTGAGTGCCTCTTATCGATGAGGCCGCGAAATCACCAATGTAAAATGGCGGGCGACAGTAACGACACTGTCGGCGAGATGGGAGACTAGCAAGGGAAAATTCCAATGATCAATCTCAGTCCACGGTAAAACTTGTCCACCTCTGGCAAGCCAGTAAATAGACTGGAGTTCAGTAGAAGGAAGGATGTTGGAAATTGACTGAAGATATTGGAAAGCGTCATGTCCATGCAAGAAACTTTAGCCACCCCTCATAGCTAGCATTTCGATGCGGCTAAGGGGTGGCTGAATTCCCCCATGTTTATGGGGTGATTGCGGGGGGATTAATGTATATTGTACATGTTCTTTCCTCGCAAATAAACTAAACTAAACTAAAACTTGTTCAGTACATGTAATTTGACAACTCATTTTCCACCAATACAATTAGGAAAGCACGAATTGTACAGATTGTATTTCATCGAAAATATAAAATTTTGAAATAAGTGAATGACGCACTTTTAGATTTTTAATTAAACTGATCCTGTGTATGCTCCTAAAATGCATTCCTAAAAATTCATTGTTTCGGCGTAGTACCGAAGCTGTAGCTTCATTTATATGAAGTGAATATCGCTACATAATACGTGCTGATGACAACGCCTATGCAGGGCTTCAGAAATATTATCCTATTATTTATTATCTCATGGCGGCCGCATTTTAGTTGGTCCAACGCTCGCCTGGAATAACATTAATTTGATTTGCAAATGGATAAAAATACTTACGGGTTACAGTGACCAAGACCCCACATCCACCACCCCCAACACACAGGACAACGTTTTCCGACTACGAATTGAGCTAGGCGCCAACCCCCTTATCAGTTCACTGTCCGCCATGCCGACGCACTCGTAACTCGCGCATCAGGCGCCAGCGATCAGCTAAATATGCGACCTGTCAACGCCACAGTTGCCCATAAAATGCGAAGGGTCAAGTCCGGACTCTTCCATACAAACACGCAGGCTCGGGCTGGTTGTTTATCTGGCGTCCAGGGGACAATCGACCATCCCCAATCAACTCAAACCGTCGACAACAGCGCAAAATTAAATTGAATTTTTCGGCAGAAACACGACAGTTGCCAAATTCAATAACGCGCCCACTATTTTTCCCAAACAGCGAGCACGCACGCGTCATTGAAATTCTCATTTCAACTTTTAATCAACCGCGAAATTAAAATTGAGGACCAAAAAAAACAACGTCAATGGAAACGTTACAACGGTTGCAGAAAAATGAGTTCATTTTGTTGTTTTCAATCAACTGGAAAATACTCTTTCGAGCGAAACTCGGAATACGGACCGCAGTTGTTTACAGCGCCCCCTCTCGTGATTACCCGGCACTGATAATAAAGCTATTAATATGCAACCAGATAACATGTTACTCACATGAGCGCACGATATAATGTATTATGCTAAACGACCAGCTGGTCTGGGCGAGCCTTGGTCCATCCGGTTGAACACATGCCCAGCATGTGAGCTCCTGGTCGGACAGCGCATTAGATTCATTGGCCGGCATGTTTCCGCGCGAAAGGATCGGTCCTGTTTATTAATTCTGAATTCAATTTCCTCTTTCGCAGAGAGACAGACGCGCGCGGTGAAAGTTTCCACGAGTGTTTATAAACATCGCCATAAAAATTGAAATGTCTCGTAATTATTGCCCGTTCATTGAATTAATGCATCGTAAACAAAACAACACGCTGCAGAAGTAGTGTTATGATAACGTACCCGTGCACGAGTCACTGCCCATCGAAAACTTCCGAATAACGCTCAAATACTATAAAGTAATTGCCAGATGTTCACAACCATTACCCTGTTAGGATCTTTCTCACAATCAACGTAGTCAAATAAACTACTACATTGCATGAGGCGAAAGAAAAGAACGTATTCGTTATCAAAACAGCAGAAAATGGCTAATACCAAATTAGGTGGAAAAACGGCTTCAAGCCACATTCAACAAACTAGTGCTTAAAAATAAAGTACCTGCACTATCATCGACAGATATGAAGTTAAAATAAAAGCGATTAAGTTCAACAAAATTCGGAAAAACTACGCCATTAAAAAATGAACAAAAATAGTATGTTTGTGTTGGGCATGCATGCATGCATTGCATGCATGTTGTGCTCATTCAAAATAAATTTCCAATTCCCGCAATAAGCATTCGAGCAAACCATGCGAAACCATAGAACGACTCCAATTGGATTGCAGCAATTAGTATATAACGAGAAAACTAATTACAAATTTAAATTGCGAAGTTACAAATATTAAAGTTACGTCCCCCAAACTGTTGGTGTTGAATCGCTCTCGCCAGGTGGCGGGCGATCGATTAGCCACACACTAGGTGAGATGCGACACAACCGCGCTCACTTTTCGAAATTGGAATGATAAATTCTGGTGTACGCTGCCGTTCGTAACAAACGTAAAATAGCAGAACGGAAGGGTGAAAAAGAGGTGGTGAGGGGGAGGAAATGAAAGTGGAGAGGAGGCGAGACAAAATGAAAATGGAACTAGATGTTTCTCAGGCATCGCGCGCACGGCGAACTCGAGAAACTCGTATTGATCGCGAGATGTAGCAATTAAAAGGGAACAAAAGCGATTTTCTTCAATTTCCAGTTAATCTTCCAGTAATTATCTCCAAAGTTCTATACAAAATGAAATTGCCAGGCTCGAGGCCAGCGTCAGCATGTATGAGCTAGCGCCATGGTCTATACACTGTACTAAACGAACGACGCAGCAAAAGCGTGCAGCCCCCCTTCCCCCTCCTCCTCCCATATGTACAACCAAGCCTTCTATTACGATGTGCGAGACTGTGCACGAAACTTTTAATATAAGAGATAATTATAAAGTAGGCTTGTTCCTCCTTTATTTCGCTGCAGCTTGCAATCAACAGCTCGCGCAACTGTGTTCGGAAATTAGAAAACTGTTCAGGGTTAACGTGGAGTTTCGCTGAATGGGGAGAAAAAGTTTTATTTCAGAAATGGTTCCAATGGTAATTATTCTACTTCTTTAGAAATTCATATTGCTTCCAAAGGATAACATAATTTAATTAAAGAATGTCTGGAGCAGACAAACATTAAAAGAAGTGCGCATTTTCTAGGAAACATGTCTCGTTTATTCTAAAATGACGCTGATACTTTGAGAATAACAGTCTAGTTTTTTTTTAAAGTGCCGTTTCAATAAATTTCAATGTATTTTTAGAGAGTATGCCATCTTTATAACCGATATACACGTATTGTTTCGTTGCGTAAAACTATGGTGAGAGCTCTAATGGATAATTTTTCAGGTTACCTCGGTAGGAACGTTAAAGCATCCACTGGTACGGTAGTTTCTCGGGTATACGAATAAACTTCATTGCGTAAAGATCTCTTACCTATAGAAACAGAGAGAAAAAAAAGCACAAATTAATACTTTATCAAGTAGGAAGTTATGAAATGAAGCGAGGCAAGCTACCACTATTTCTTGCATTCATAAATGTCTGGTTGGCGTTAATTGCATGGAATCCCGAGGGTATTCGCCTTAGTGCTTTAATTAATATTCACGAACACAGGTTAAATTATGAAAGACCAAGCACACGAGTAGTTAAAACGAAACTGAATGTGCACATGTAATAATTGCATTTTGCTGAATTTATTAGGCTGCATGAATTTATTAGATTGGTTTTATTGTTAGACGTAACTTTATTATCCATTGCCGACCCATAAGCGGAGAGCCCTTTAATACCAAAGAGGTGGAAAGTTGGAACACTAAAACAATACGAGAAACCAAGCTACACGAGGTTTATTTTTTCAAATAAATATTTAACGAATTACAAAAACTAGTTGAATTGAGGGTGATAGTAAAACACTTTTTATTCGTCAGTTACAGAAGATTTTTCATTAATTCAATTCGTCAGTTTACACGAGAGGTTTATTATTTAGCCAATTGATGTTCTTTTTTCAAAATTGGAACACGACAAATTATTAGACAACGGAAACGACCTTATGGATGGCTGAAAATGCGCTTCTGGTACCATCCTAACCGCCAATAAAGCATCAATGACATACGGACTCTACCAGCTTTTTAAAGTCGTTTCCTACAGTACTACTACAGTACGAGCTACACATTGAAATCCTCGCCAGGTATATTTCTTGCATATTCTGGTGGTTGTCGAGACAGTTGCAGACATACGCTATTGGCTTTAATCATAATTGGAAAAAGGTTTGTGCTCGCCTGAAAGTCTGCATTCACCCTTTCGCCTCCACATTTACGACTTAATCAGGAGGAGCCACTACGCACTTTTGCTAAACCTATTCTGTTCGCATCCATTTAGTGATTACTCGGCTTATCAATCTTGCATAATCCAATTTAAAAGGAAATATGCATTCTCCTGTCATTGCAAAAATAGGCTTACGCCAGCGTTACTGCTTTCTGCTCGTCCTTTTCCCTACTTTTATTCGTTGGTATATAAAAAAACCTTCGCGTTCGCAATTCAGACAAACGCATTCGATATCGAGGTTAACGAAATGAATTAGCGCACCAATACGTAGCCATAGCCGTAAAGAAGCGCTTCGTGTACGTCCGTATTTGGAAAACCGTCCAACACGGATACCATCCGGCATTAATACGAAATTTTGAACGCCCCCATAATAACGAATCCGCCTATTTTTTTGCATAGATGGTGGCGCCATCTGGCGCTGTTAGGCACCAACGAATGTTTCTTGGCGCATAAACGCTGCGAGGATCACAAGTCATTCGATATGTAGACACGCCCAAGCGTGGGCGGTGCGATGCCTTTCCGCCAGACCGATGCTGGAAAAAAATATATTTACAGATCTCGCTTCAGAACGAGAGGAAAAAAATGCTGAGCGATAAACAAAGCCTCGAGAGATAGATAAAAAGGAAGCGAAAGCAATATTAAAACTACGAATTAATGGAAAAGTGATTAGAGTTTAGATAATTTACATCAATTTCACAGTAATGCAGTTTCGCGCGTGTCCCAATCGCCCAACGTCGTTCGGCTACAAGAAACGGTAGCGATACCAGCGACACCATGTGTCCGGTGAAAATTTGCTTTGCGTTGAAACATTCAATAGAGTATTTATTGTCAAATATGAGAAATTTCAAAGTACAGAAAATGTGCAAACCGAGAGCAATGTTGTTGTTTTTTTCATTAAGGTTCTCATTTAACCATTAAATAAAAATTAGTTGACAATTTTTCTTCAATAATTTGGACAAAGAATATTCGCGAACATCGGCATCGACATTCGCTTAAATAACTAATATAAAATTAGAATTTTGAGATACCAATATACATGCCATAGATACTGGTACAAAGAAAAGGCACCATCGCTCTCTGGTACGATTATTTGTACTCAATTGGAGAGGCTGAGGGGCCAACAAATATTGCGTACATCATTCGTCTTTCATTCACCTCTTATCCCTCGTTGCCCAAGTTCCACGAAACAAAATGACGAAAACAGTGGCGTGTAACGTTTCTTAATCTGAGATCGGCGACCGCGTGTACAAAAAGGAAAACGGGGCGCAACCCTACATTCACGTGCTTGCTCGCCAAACGGAAACGCGCGCTGCTGTAAAGCCCGCTTTCAAAGGATTCCGAAATGTTAATCTGCAGAGAGTAAGTATAGTTGAGCGCGGACCGAAAATTCAACGACGCGCCGTAACCTCCGCAGAACCCCTGGACACGCTTTTAGGTTTATATGAAACAAGCCATCACCACCCTCATATAGACGCAAAACAATAGCTCCAATGACCAATAAAATGTACAATTTGCGAAAAAAGTAGAGCAATTAAAACACAATAATTTATTTTTTTCCAAATAGTTTTCTTCATTCATATATGCACATTGTCATTAAAACAAGGTCAAGTGGGTCTCGGGAGGAGATATTTACAGTATAAAATGAGTCGGCAACGGAAGGACACTGGAGAAGCGAGAGCGAGCGCAGACCAGAAACAATGGGGCTAGCTTGAAACAGTGGGGGAGGACTTTTACCAGATAAAAGCAATTCATAAAACATAAATGCGACTGGACTAATCTGATGCTCAGGAAATGAACTTACGTAAATGTACGTTGGGAAGGGCACCGAGCACGGTGAATAGTGGTGGTGGTTATGAAGGAAGCGGGGGTGGCGGACTCGGGATGCAAAGAAGCGCTGTCGGCCTCCCGTTTATTGTGGGGGAATAGATTGCACGGACTACTAAGTACTCTCTCTCTCTTTCTCTGCTTATACATTCGTAATGGAATTCTATAGATTACAAGTGTACGGCGGTGGCGCAGTACGTCTGCGCGGCGACGATGACGAGAGAAGCTCCGGTCGCGGCAGAATAATAGCGGACAGGCCGGAGTTGTTTATGGTGGCCTCAAGCGACGGCCGCCACAAAATTTTCTATTTTATTTCATTGCTGCGAGCGAGCTCATCTACAGGGTGCCTATTGTCTGCAATGCTCCCCCGAAGTAGTCATATTCGTCGCTGAGGTTTACTTGATAACCCTTGATAAGCTTAAACGTGAGGAAATTGTAAGTATCGATGGAATATTCGAACTACTAATATGACAATTGGTTCCAGTTATTATAAGTCTAGTTGTACATGACGATAAATTAGAACTAGAATTAAAGATAAAAAATAAGCCACAACCCACCACAGGCATGGGCCTTAAAATCGATTGTGTCAGTTTATGGCTCGCACCGAGGATTGTTGAGGGACATGCCTGCAATCGTTTTATGTTTTTATACCAGTCCAGAACTGATGTAGGTATATTCATGAATTGTAATTATACCTAAAGATAGAGAGATCAATTCCAGGTAACTCCGCAATTTTTCAAGCTAGAAAAATTCAAACGTGCCGGCTTCCTTTGGAATGAAAATAAAGTCGTGGTATCCGTGCCTGTTCACTGCCAGAAACATGTTAAATATCCCTACTGTATTGTAAAATACCGTATTGCACTGTATCTTACGAATTGTATGAAGTTCACGCTAGGAAAACTTACCAGAAAAAACTATGGGAGGGGGCTCAGAAAATAATTACCGTATCAACATTTAGACCTACCGAGTAAATATGCATCAAAATAAATTACATTAAAATTAATTATCGTTCATACCTTGATAAAAATTAAATTATCTTTAAAAAAATTATAACTTATCCAAATAAATCGCATAGGGACTAAATATGTCCTATTTATTAAGAATTCGTTCTAAATGTACAAACCCCGTATCTGAAAAAATGGCACACTCTGCAAATTAAAACAATCGTTTCATGGCCGCTAATGTACATTCTGAAACGTAATTTGAGAAAAGCCAGTGCTTTCCGAGAAACTTCGATAAAATTGTCTGGGCATTTTTTTCCCACCTGCCAGAGTGGATGACGGTGAAACGAAATGTCTAGACTTGCACTGCACATGCGTATGGGACGATCTTGAGATGGAGGGGTCCAATTTGCATCTGTAAGAACACAGAAACACTGCCTAGGAAGCTGGATGTGTTAAGACAAGAAAGGGGAGGAAGATGTAAGAGGGGAGGGGAACTTCCGAGCACGCGCTGCAAAAATGGAAACTTGAGACAATTAGAAAAATGTGTAAGGTATTTACTGGGTAAGGAATTTTCTCATTAGTCCTCTCCATTACTCAAGAGTCAAACCGGAAGACAGAGCGCGTTATGGGGGATATATCCTTCTCGACTCAAGTAGATCACACATTCTTCAAATTCCGTAGTCGCTCGTCGAGGAAGCGTGCGCGCGGCCACGGCATTTGAAATGAGAGGGAATGTAGGAAATGGGCGAATGGAAGAGAGCAGCCCGGCGTGGGTTTGAACTGTAAGGGCGCAGTGGTGACGGATTTAAGACACTGCAGTGTGTGGGTTTACAATGTGCTGGAGCGCTTTGCGTGATAAGTCCGACGCACACTACATGCTGAACGTTGCGGCGTGTTGCTTGTATAACATCGTGAGCTAGGTTAGTGGATGCGCGAAGCAAGAGCGGTTTCATGATTACGCTGGATAATGGTTGAACTAAATTGCTTTTAATTTCACGCTAAAGCGCTTTTCTAAAAGTGATGCCACTGAAACACCCGAAAACAATATCAGCACCGCCTGCAACGTGCGTCATGCTTAGAAGTTAAATATAGAACTTCTTTATACAAGGAAAACAAATTTATGGCATCGCAACTGGTTCCTGAACTATTTTATTCGAATTGAGACACATACCGGCAATAATAATAAAAATGGCGTTGTTGTTCCACGAGTGTTAAAATAAATTAGCGCAGAGCAATGCCATCCATATCTACTTCAGGCTTCGGGTATGATGCTAATCTTTCTTGGTCGCGAATGCAACATTGGAATGCTCGTCGTGATTGCCAACTTATAAGGGGTAGCGGATGAATCCACTGCTTATTAATCTTTCTTGGCTGCGAACGCAAAAAGACGAAGCCTGTTGTGATTGCCAACTTAAAAGGGGCAGATCATGAGCATCAGTCATTTGCTACATTCTGTGCAAACCAAATACGAAAAGAAATTAAAACAAAAAAACCGCGCCATTTTTTTTTGCTTGTCTGCGCTTCTATCAAGCAGCGCAATATTTTTTTTCAACCCACAACGAAATTATTACTTTTTTTCTACCCGCAAACGAAATTATTATTTTTTCCCTTCGTGATACCATTTTTGTCACTAGTTTATTGGACGTCTCAACAAGAAAAAAAGGAAAGAGAAAAACAACCAGTCGACTTATACAACAACAAGAACTGCAGAATGAGGAAGAGGTCGGTCGTCAAATCCATTTATCTGACCGTCGCGCACATTATAATTGCCGCCGGCTAATGTAACATCCGAGAGCCGGCCTCTCTCTTGTCAAGCACAAGCCATACTGTTGCGGCTAGATTGCATCTTTCCTATATATTATACGACAAAAACCAATAGGACGACTGCCACCATAATCTGCTAAGACCACCCACCATTCGTAATATAATTCACACGTTTTGTTTTTCGTGACCAAAAATAAAAAATATGTTGTTGATACAACAAAAATAATTAATTTTAAGCAATCAGCAAAAAAGCATTGGGTTTCGGGATATTATATTAATTTTTATTTAGATGATAATTTTATGTAACGAGGGAAATTTTATTATCATAATTTCCCCATCTTCTTTAATTAAAGTATCTTTAAGTTTACCGATAGTCCAGCTTTGTCGGGAACGTTTAATCGCTGCTTAGCAATCGTAAATGTTTTTTTTCGCAAACAATTTTTAAAGCGCAACAGCATTTTTTTTTTGTTAAACACCATTTTGAACAACTCTATTTTCGCATTCTGCTTATTCAGTAGACAATATTGGAACGTAACCATAACGCAGCACCATTTATCTTCTTTCGAAATTCAAAACTACATGATACTAGGTCGCCGTATACAAAATTTCAAATGAATCGGTACAATATTATACAAAATATAACGACATTTGTAGTGTATCCTTTTTTTAGCAACCCGGTACATTTAGAAAAACGACAACTCAAGTTAAGGAAATAATTTCCCTAGCGCGTATATTTTTACAGTGCTCACTCAAAATAAGACTAGTTCGACGGCCGATTGAAACGCTATTACAGATTCGCCTCGAGGGTCCCCGGAGCAACAAAGTGGGTCGGCAGGGCCAGCCGGACCGAACCGTTCGGGGGCAGGAGATTCTCTCAAATTCCCGTGGACGCGCGCGGACCCCGAATGGCGCATAGCTCAGGTCGACCGCTGGGGGTCAAACCGGCCGTAGGCGGCACCATTTCCCCACGGCGGGCACCCCGACGTAAAATAACTAAATAATACATAAGCTCCCGGATCGCGTTCTGCGCAACCGCGGCGCGGCAGAAATTCGGCCCGTACCTGGTTAATATTTCATGACGACGATTGGGGGCGCCGTCCAGTGGTCGCCGAGAGAAACTCCGAGCTCGATTATTAAAACGTGTAGCACAAAGGCGCGTACGTCCACTGGAAATATCCGACGATTTATCATTCGCATTGTAGCACAGGGTTCAGCAATTTCATTTTGCTTACGTAGAGTTGCGGAAAAATTCGTTTATTTTTCTCATTTTGCTTACGAGACGAATTAGCTTAATTTAGATTTTTATAAACTGTGACCGGAAAATATAAAAACATGTTTCGACATGAATTTTAAGGGCCTAGAACCAGGAGGTACTAGGCCTCCTGTTCAGCCCTGTTTTATGGCAAATCTAATACTCGATAATTTATTTTTTATTTTTTTATTGATACAAATTAAAATTGGACATTAATATTGTTACTACACAACACAAGGGTCACAAGGTTTGTAGTCATAGGAATCCTATTACTGTATGGAGGATTTGACGGGTAAGTAACTGAAACAGGCATGCGGCACACTGTAATGCAGCGCCGTCTATGCATATGGAATTTTTAATGCACGGAAAATTTTATAATAAATTGAATGAATAAATCGTTGATTGAGAGTTTACGAGCATAGAAACAAAATAAACCACGAGATGCACAAAAGGCAAATAGCCGAACCGCAACGATGTAGACGAACGAGATTGAACAAAATGCAGAATGATAAAAACGCGTTACACTGTTGTTCAAAACATGATGATTTTTTGGAATCGTTCTAAAAAAAAATGGGTCGAGGCCGCGGTGTGGTCAAAGAAAAACAAACCATTGAACTGAGTGAACTGACAATTTATTTTCGAGGGATTCCAAAAAAATGTAATTATCGTGTTGAACGCTTTTATCATTTTTCATTTTATTGCAATCTCGTTCGTCTACATCGTTTCGGTATCGTTTTAACTATTACTACTTATGCGCATCTCGTTATTAATTTTGTTTTTATGTTCGTAAACTCTCGATTACACTCTGCATATTAAAGAAGAAGCTGTTAGCTGTTTATCAGCAACTTAGCAGTCTAATCGTCTGATTTTTAAGACGTTGCTTGCCAAGTGTCTAGAGAATCGATCAACATTTAAACAAAGATGTGCTAAAATATTTTGGCTTCAATTTTAATACTCCACATGGTATATTAAGAAGCCATTGCCTTCTCACCATAGCTGAGTTCATCACCTGTAAACGGGACCATCCAGTTCTCATCGTCCACAGTTTCCGAGTGACCACTCCAAGCTGCCAACAATGGCCAATGTGGTATTGGCTCAGACTCAGCCATTGCAGGTTGGGCTGGCTGGTCACGATGCATTTCAACGCCATTGAATCGATGTTCATACATTTTCTGATGTCTAAGCTGGCCAAATTCTTGTTTCCAAGCTTCAGGCACTCCAGCCCCTTCATGGTGAGGCGTTGGCAACTGCTGACATCCAGCTGCCGGAGACAGGGCATCGTGGCCACCAGCTTCAAACTGACGTCAGTGATGTCGCAACTACTTAGGATGAGCTTCTCAATCGGCGCACTTCCCTTGGATACAATCAGGATGCTGGAGTCGTCCACACAGCTGTTGTTTAGGTCCAACGTCCGCAGTGACTTCATGCTTACAACCATCCCCAAATAGCTGTTGATGTCCAACTCCCTTTCATATATTTTCAAGCTGAACAATTTCTCCATGGTAGCCACATATTCAAACCCGACAGCTGTTACATCTATACCAGACAATAGTTCCAGCCTCTCTAGGCCTTGTTTGCCCACACTCAGATGCCGAAGCGTTGCATCCGTTAACGAGTTACAGTAGCTCAGAGACAATGATCGAAGCGGTAGATCAGAGTTGGCCAGCTCATGCATTCCGGCGTCGGTGATACCGGAGAACCCATCCAGCTCCAGACGTTCGAGCCTCTTGAGGCCCTCGCAGATATTGGTGATGGACGTGTCGGACATTTCGTCATTATGGGACTCGCATATCGCGAGAGAGACCAGTAACTGGAAAGTGTTGCAAATCTGGCGGAGAGTATCGTCAATTAACTCAGTGCAGTAGCTGATCTTGAGGTGGGTTAGATGGGTTAGCATACTGAGGATGTGAGGTGACATGACGATTAATTCGTCATCATAGTACTCGGTGGCGCCGAGTGTGATGCGACGGACACCACGACGAGCCAAATGACTGACATGAGTGACCAATGACTCATCTGAATCACATCTATTCACATGGTTCAAGGTGTCACACCACACAGGCTTTATCATAGCAATGTCCCGCCAGCTCTGGCACACCTGTGCCACCCGCCCTTTGCCCCGAACACCCAGCAACTTGAATAT
>JAUJYS010004076.1:0-12350 GCA_033995665.1 Melogona broelemanni | reverse complement strand
GCCACAGCGACACGAGGGGTACAATAACCTCCTGTAGTGCTATTCACTACAGTGATCCGGAATAAAAAATAAAAAAACATCTCCATAGAGTAATCCAGTAGTGCACTAGGCGCTACGGTGATTAAAAAAAACATACTAAAATATACTAATACAAACAAAATAATGATAATACGTAAATAAATGCAAAATATCAATAATACTTAGTACGAATAGATTCTACAGCTCTGCATAATAATATTTGTATGTCGTTGCTTTCTGAATCCAAGGATATCAAAATTCGGTCTCCGTCCCTAGCAGTGCACACATGCCAACAGCCGTCATCCACGTTCTGCGCACGCGCGGGACAATCGTCGCTCAACCAACAAAGCTGATCTGGGCCATTATAGGCGCATGACACGGTCACCCATCAACACACAACTCACCCATTTGTCTTCATTACAAATATACGAGTAGCCAAAAAAAAAAAAAGAGAAAGGGGGCAAGCCAACGTGGCCCGGGTCCTAATAATTCATTGCCACACTGGGTTTGGCAACAACAACCCGCTTGAAAAACAATCGCAGTACATAGTGCACTTGATGGCGAGAACAAAATGGCTGTTGGAATCAATATGGCTACATATTGGGTGACGAAAAGAAAATGCCGTAACAAATACAAAATAACAACATGATGCAGAATTGAGCCCCCCCATCCCCCAACAAAGTGGCTAAACAAAGCAAGTTGGAGACTGGAAACAAAAACAAAAGAAGACGAAAACAAAATGGCTTTCAAATACAAATGGTAACCGGAGACATAAACTCTGGTCGAAAACAAAATTGCATAGAGCGCTCCCGCTCAAGCTCCTAATGAGTACTTTCAAGTACACCAAATTTCAAATATTCACAAGATTATATTTATGCTAATTGCAGCGCTACTGGCTGCCATCTGCAGTTTTCCTGCAACAAAAATATATGTGATTTAGGGAAACCATAGATGTCCACCAGTGGCGCTTCAGTTCTCGTTCATTTCTTGAATCCGGACGCTCTAAGAGACCGGTGGAGCCGCACAAGTCCAGAGGCTCGTTCCAAAGTAGCGAGTGGGTAGTAGCGAGTTTTCGCGGACCAATGCGGATAATCTTTTTTTTCTATATTTATGGGCGGCCATTGCTCAACGTCAGCGCCAACGGTCACGTGACGCGCAGTCATCTAGCAGGCCATGAACACACATAGCAAATAGGAAAAAGGCTCCATTCTCGTAAATAACCCACTTCAACTGTGTGTGTGTGACGTAACACGATTGAAAAGGTAAATTAGAGAAGTGTCATTCACTATTTTATTCCTTTGCTCAGTTATTAGATATACGGACCGGATCATGTTAACCACTGTATCATTTACTACATGACACTAAATTAGCCCTCGATAAATTAGCTCACTCCACTTGCAGTTTTCCTTGATATTCGTAAGGCCTTTGATGCCTGCGATTATAAACTCTTGATTGACAAAATTAATAGTTGAGTTAGGACGTCTACGAAACAAAACGAGAAGGACAAGGTCCGGTACAGCGCCGGGAAAGAGACGAACAGAGTTTTGGCAAAACTCTCTGAAAAAAATTTCAGAGAGTTTTTCCAGTACAAGAGTAGCATCTGATATCGTCATGAAACGGAAGTGGTGTCATTGGTACGCGACAAATTACGGCAAATAAAAATTAACGCTCCAAAAAATAAATATCAAAGACAATGAAAAGTAAGTGAATATTTAATGGGACAGGAGATTGTTGTTAAAGGGTAATAATGAAAGTCAAGGAACACTTGATAAGATGACCGTGATCTCCAAACTCACCAAAATGTGTAACCAACAATTAAATGTACAATAAATAACAAATAACAATTAATGCACAGGTCCCACGACGTATCTTACGTTGTAGTCGTACCTCCGGTGTAATCCCTTTTTTTTTTAAGTATAAAATTCATTATTATTTTTTTAAATGATGACATTTTAAAATTTGAACTTCAAATAGCGTAGCACCATGCATTTTCAAATTTTGTTTTTAAAATACATTGAATTCCTGATATTTCCTGTTCAGTTTCGTGTATGAACGTGCCCCAAGTGTATGTGTAGGCTGTCAAGGAAACCTTTAAAGAAGTTGCACACGAGTTGATTGACGTTTTGGGCCGGGATCAGAGAGGAGGGGAGAGGAGGGGAGAGGGACACGCACACAGAAGCGGAACAAGTTCGAGTTTAGAGGCAAAAAATGGTGAAACATTTGCAGTACGCGCGCACAGGTAGAGCCGTGAATTTTGTACAAGTTTTTACCCCAGCCAAGGCTACAGACGCCTTTATACCTATATAAATAAATAAATACATGCGATGTCTATCTCGTGAATCAGAAATGCAGAACGTCATTTGGACAAATTCTACTTAAATCGGAAAGAGTTACAACTGTAATCAGAAGCTATAACCTTAGAAAGCCTCTTTGGAAACGGTTTTTCAATTAAGCGTGTTCAACGTATTTAAATTGTGACCTTTAGCAGTGTTGGGTAGGAACGGAACGGAAAAGTTCCATTCCTAGGAACTGGTTCTTATTTTGAAAAACGTAGGAACGCCGAGGGTATTTTTTTATTTTTGAGGAACTGGAACGGGAACTGGTTCCTTTTATTTTTTAAGAAGAACTGGAACGGGGGTTCATTTTTTGTATAGGGTACCTTTTGCCAAAGTCTTAAATTTTCTACGTGTAATGGCTTCAATTTTTCAGAACATTGGAAAAAATGTTTGAATTAATCGGGTTTGAAAATAAAAAGTTAAGATTTTCCAAAACATATCAACCCACATTAGTCTCGCTGATCGAGTGAGCAAATTGATCTTATTTTTTAAAACTCAAAAGCCGAACGAATCTCAATCAAGCAGTGTAGGAACGGAAAAGTTCCGTTCCTAGGAATTGGTTTCATTTTTGAGAAACTTAGGCAGGCATAATTTACGAACTGTAACGGGAACAGGTTCCTTTTTTCGTGGGAGGAACGGGAACTGGAACTGGGTCTTTTTGAAAAGGAACGAACCCAACACTGACATTTTTTTTTTTTTAATCACCGTTGCGCCTAGTGCACTACAGGATTACTGCACTCTCGTGTCTCTGTGGAGCAGGAAGGGAAGGGAAGAGGGATGGCAGCTGGAATAGCCAGACCGCCAGACCGCCAGGCTGACAGGCTGTCAGGGGTGACGCCAGTACCCCAGACTAACGAATAAACGAGAGCCTGCGCCTGGAATCTAACCCGGGACCGTCGGCTTCGTAGGATGTCGCCATACCCACTGAGCCATCGGCACGTAGTTGCATTGCAGGTTTAAATTAAATTAAATTATGTGCAACCTTTGATCTGACAAAGAAGTTAATCAGGTCAGTACATGAATAATGTTTGACAAAAAGTCCTCTTTTGTCTTTCATCTAGCGTCCATTGGGGACAGGTGGCAAGCACGCTTAAATCCATGGATCAAATTTCAGTAACGAGGTAGAACGAAATATGAGAAGGTTGTTCGGCTGCTGTTAAACGGCATGCATGCTAGTGCTTCATTAAGCAGGCATTGAGCGAGTTGCGGATTAAAAACAAGCACGAAAAAATTGTTACAGATTAAAGACATTTTTTTTAACCATAACATTTCCAACTTTGCTTCACTTGTATAGCGTTGAGTAAGAAGTGGGAAAGTTTTTTTTTTTGCATTTCGAGGAACTGTTGAACGAAAAAGTTCCTTTTTCTTGAAGAACTGGATCGATATTTGTCAAATTTCAGTTCTTTAAGCATTCAGGTTAAAAAAGGGAGGGTGTTTGTCAGCAGAGCGACACACGTGATTTACCGTGAATTCGTTTCCGTATCAAATAAAAGTCAACCGATTGCATAAAGTCATCAGAATGTTTACCTGAAAGAAAGGATTGCAAGAGGTAGGGATCTTCAACGTGTACCTGACATTTCCTACTTCCATTCCCACAGAAGGTGTGCGTACACATTTCAATCGCCCAAAAGAATTCGCAGGTCTCCGACGGGAATTGAACTCGCGATCGCATATTCCGCACGATGTCATTTATAATTGACGACAATGTTTTCACGAATCAATAGGATTTGAGTGAGAAGTCAAATGAACGATTTATTTCAATTAATTGATCTATTAATTGTAAATTGAGGACAAAGCCTATGCATGATTACATCGATATCTTACATTCAACTCATACTTATAAAAATATATATCAAAGTTACAAATGTAATTGTACTCGAACCACAATGCTGTCTGTACAACTACCTGCACGATGGGCAAAGTGTAGGTGAGTGATGGGCAAAATGTCGGTGAAAACGTTCTTTAAGATCTTTAACTGGCTGTAGTCCATGAGGAACACTGATACCTGACACCAAAGATGGTTGCATCAACAACACTAAAATGCAATGTCACATGACACAATTGTCACGTGTCGAAGCTGTCACGTTACATGTCACAGCTGTCACGCCACATGCCACACAGTTGTCACGTGACGAAACTGTCACGCCGCATGCCACAGTTGTCACGTGACGAAGCTGTCACGCCGCATGACACAGTTGTCACGTGACGAAGCTGTCACGCCACGTGTCACAGTTGTCACGTGACGAACCTTTCACGCCACGTGTCGCAGCTGTCACGTCAAATGTCACAGCTGTCACGTGTGTCCATTAATAGCCCAGTGAGGCCAATCCGATGATGGAATGTTCGCTTTCATCCGTGTGTGCCTTGTTCTGAAGTTTCGACTGTTTCACTAGTTTTGTGAAGGCACTCGCGCTGTTCTCCAGCAGATCTCTCGGTTTCCCAAATTCAACAATGTCACCTCTGTCAACAACCTGTTAAAATGAATACAAAATAAATGTTAAAACAAACTAATACCAACTGAAGTTTTAAATTAAATATATTAAAGTGGGCATATTAAAAATTATTTTGATTGCTTAGCCAGTTGCAATAATTGGACTATTCAAGCGACAGGAGCAAATTTTATTATTATTATTATTTTTCTGTTTGTTATTTTTTTATTCCATGGTTGGGCCCCGCTAATTTTTAGTTTTATAAATGAATGGAAAGGTAACAATTCCCAGTTTTGAGCAGGAGGCAGTACCATAATTTTATCGAAATCCATCACCGTATCCAGACGATGGGCGATTACTAGCAGAGTGCAATCACTAAATCTGCTCCTTACAGCTTTCTGGACGATATCATCATTCCTGAAAACATATGACAAGATAAAGCGCATACAAAAAATTTAATTATTTATTTCTTTTTAAAAGTTAGACCTTATAAAATGGGAAAATGGCAAAGCATTGTAATGGTCACACAGTTCTCCAGAAAAATGGCTTATATGGGAAAATTGAGCAAGCATTGGATTTGCAACGGATTTATTTTTATTTTTTATAAATCACCGTAGTGCCTGCACTTTCGTGTTACTGCACTCTCGTGTCTCTATGACGATAAGGAAGGGAACGGGATTGGCAGCTGGTATAGCCAGGCTGCAGGATCCACCCCTAAGCTCTGAACTCCCTAATGGAAGCTCAGGGGTGACACCAGTACCGCGGCTCGTCGAATAATCGAGAGCATCTGCCGGGAATCGAACCCGGGACCGTCCGCACCGTAGTCAGAAGCATTACCGACTGTAGTAAACGGCCGTACCTTTTTGGTAGCGAATTAAATTTACGATTTACATTTGAAAAATATCTGCGCACATTTTTTGGCTAATTTTGTTTTGGGCGTTTCTTTTTTAATAAAACAACTTATTTGAGCTTCTTGTGATTTTTTATTATATTATGTTTTTTTTAATGAGCATTACTTTTCGTAATCCTACCCATTTTTAAGACGCAATCGGATACCCGGTATTATCAAAGTCCTCATCGCTTAATAATGTGCGTACATTTTAGCGCTTGATTAGGAAACTGATAAAGAGGGGAAAACGTTGAATAAACGTTGAATACACAAGAATATATATTTCTTAGAAGAAGTGAAGGATGAAAATCTTACGTTTGGCGTGAGCAGTCCGACAAGAAGTGATGAAGCGATTCCCGGAATGGTTCCGAACATGTTTGTAATACCCATCAAAATACCTGCATGTCCGAACGAGTAAAATCATGGATGAGAACGGTTTCAGTTTCGAAACAAACTTTAAGCTAAGAATAAATAACTAATAATGATTTGACCTGCGTGAGAGGGAGATAGATCCACGTGGTTATAGAAAAATCCACCTATTGATAAAGAGAGATCAAGCGTTAATTTTCTCAATTAGATTGTGAGGTCAGGGAATAGTTGGTGTGATCAGTGGTATAGTCACCCGAGTAGGCGAAAGCGGTCATGGCTTGACAGGTGGTGATGACGCCGACTGCGACGTAGCGCTGCTCGCAGTGAATGAACGTCATGGACAGCATGCAGATGGCTGGAAACACCATGCCTGCACAGTACCCCAAACAGGAGACAATTATCAATAAAAAAAATATCGTCAAAATCACAGCAGCATTTATTTATTTCTGACTAAAATCAAAATTGTCCTTGATTTTTTGCTTGACAAATTAAAGCCACCAGACATTTTTAATAAGCAAATAGTTTTATTCATTTATTTTCATAAAATTATACGAGAGCAAATTTAAGACAAATAAAGAAGGAAAGAGCGTGCGCTGAACGAATTTATTTTTACAAGTGTCTGGAGGAATAAATTCATAAGAATATTTCCTGATATTTATATAATTTACGCAATAATGCTTGATTTTTTTGCTACTGATTCGAAGCAGTAGTACAAAGTACAAAGTCAAAGTCGTAATACAAAGTCAACCTTCTAACCAACTGAGCTATAAGGGGGAATAAAAATATGCTGGCTAATTTGAGAAATTTGCATGCAATGAAAAGCTCTGTTCGAGTAATGATACTCGAACAGAGCTTTCGGGTAGACGTACCTATAGTGGTGAAAGTTTTCCTGAGAACCGTCATACTGCACACCTTTCTTTTCTGTAATACATCGCTGAGTTTTCCGCAAGCTATGGTCAAAATGAGTGTGCACAGATAGGGTAGGGCAGACAGCAATCCGTTCTGAGTTGTATAATTATAAAAAAAAACATGGAAGTATAAGCTTCAACTTACGTCCACTTTCACGTTAAAGTGTGGTCACAATGATGTCGCACCTGTTTGATGTCAAATCTCAGGACCTCCTTCATGAAGATGGGTAAGTTGATGACTAGTGTGTAGAGACCCCAGTTGGCGCAATGGTGGGCTAAAATGATGGCCCAAACCGGACCGGATTTGGCCAGTTCTAACCAGGGAATAGCCAGGTGCTACATTCGATACCAGGTAAAAAGCATTGACAAATTATTCGCTCATATCAATTTAATTAAGCTATTTATAATAAAATTATCGCTATTTTACAATTATTCTCCGCCCGAAAACTTAACCAAAATATCACGACAGGAAACGACAGATCACGGATCACGACAGGAAATTCTGTACCGGATGTATTGCAATGACAATGAGGGGCACATTTTCACTAAACTAGCGCGGGATATCGAATAAACGATAAATGAAACGGGTTCCGGTACTGCGCCGGGTCGGAATAAACAAGAGCCTGCGCCGGAAATCGCACCCGGGATCGCCGTCGCACTATCAAGTCGGTCGAAATACTGACTGGGCAACGACGAGTACTTGATATGATTTCGTCAGAAATGTGTGGCCCTCAGAATATATTTTAGCGTTCTGGCTGTAAATTACATTCTAAATATAAAAACATCTCGTTTCATTAAAACAAGATATTTTTCTAAGCTTAAACGTTTAACAAGCATCAGCAAAAGCGCTTGAATAGAAATAAACTATTTTCTCCGCAACCCTACGAGTTAAAACAGAAGTGTCAAGTGTTGCTGTTAAACCACCTCAGTTTCCAACCATGTGTTGAATGGGAGAGTCAGACTTACCGAGTCAGTCCCATGATGTCCTACGAGCGTCTTCTCCAGATACAGCCTCTCATTGACCGACACTCGTGGGTGACTTTCGTAGCCGTCGTACACAAGAAAGAGGTGAGCCACTATGAACACACCGCCCAGAATGCCTACACACGTGCGTAACAAACAGGATGAGTGTTACGTTTCGAGCCCAATTCTTCTATTTAATGACTATATCTGTTCTGGGATGTCTCACCCGTGACGTAGAAGATGGAAGGCCAGCCGCCGGCGAATCCATAATCGCACAAGAAGCCGCAAATGGGAAAGGTGAGCAAGGTGCCCACGTACATGCCTGATGAATAAAACGTGGAACGATTGGAAAAATGGAACAAGGAATTAATATTTATGAGTAACAAAGAAATGATGTCAAGATACTATTATAATGTCGAGAGATTTTTTTTTACGCCAATAGATTTTTTTGTGATGTCAAGATACTTTTTATGGTGTCAAGAGACAGTTTGAAATGATGACAAGAAACACATTGAATTGATGTCAAGAGATTGAAAAAAAAATTGCAAATTGGTGCTGACCGGAATAGGAGATGGACATGAGCAGTCCTCGTTCAGTTGGTGGAGCCCAATTGCCAACGATCGAGTGAATGGCCGGAAAAGAGACTGCCTACAAACGAGAAAAACAAGTTTTGATCAAAATTGTAAAGCAACCGTCAACAACGAACGATACTCAAGATATAAGGAAAAAATCGTGACTATCCAATTTTTAAGTCAACAATAATGATACTCAAGATAGAAGGAACAAATCGTGACTATCCAATTTTTAATTTTAAAATGTCAACTCGCCGACGAAATACAATAAATTGTTGATAAAACAAATTCGACGTTCGCTATTATTTATTAATCACCCAAATGTAATTGAGTTCAAATAAATGACAACTCGATGTAACTGACAGCATACACATTAGTTTAAAAATGAACGTTTTCAAAAATAAGTATCCAAATAAGGAAATAAATAAATTAAAAAATAATTAAGTTGAAAAATAAGAGTTTAAACTATAAATGAAATTAGCTTAAAAAATAAGTTTAAAAACGATGAAATACGATAAGAAATTATTAAAAAATAACAGTTTAAGCTTTCCAGCTAAGGTATTTGCAAAAGTAATTAAAAAAATAATTTTAAGTAACTTAAAAAGTAATTTATATGGTTGACTCTTACCGCGAACATTCCCTGGAGCACCCTGACTGCCAGCATTGCGTACGGACTAATCCGAGCTGCTTCGGGCAACAACAAGGTCAAAAAGGTCACCATGCCCAGACCGACTCCGATCACTACCTTGCCACCGATTCTATAATAAACAATTATTAGAATGGAATAATAATGAATTATTTGGTCTGGATGAGCGACTTGAATGAAAGGGTGCGTTTACTTATCGCAGAGCCATCCGGCCGGAATTTGAGTGATGATGTAGCCGTAGAAGAAGGCGCCGAGCAACGCACCCTGCAGACTCTTTTCCCACGTGAATTCACCTCTCTGCAATAAAATATATTTGGTTTAGTAACTTTCCTATCGACAAAATTTATATAAAATATTTTGTTTCATTCCCAACTTGTCAGAATAGTGACTCAATGCGTGACATTCGGATGTCGATTACCAGTTTTCATGCCAAAAAAGTGAAGGGCAAATGCGTAAAGAAGTTCCCCCCTGATAGCGGCTTTCCTACATCCGAGGGAATAATGCGGGGAAGCGGAAATCAGGGGCAAAATAGTGCAGCAAAAGTATATGAGCCATCGATGGCTACGAGTAATAAAATACGAGCTGCAAAAGTCAATAATTTTCAATTCGAATTTATAATATAATTTTTTAATGAAATTTTATATTGGTGATATAAATATTTTTTTTTGTTTACTCCAATTCGTTATAAAATTTAATTTGGTATTTCAGGTTTAAATAAATAGAAATTAAAGTGCTTTTCAATCGGGCGTTTAAAATAAAGGAAAGTTTATTCGTTTTATTTATTCAACTAAATATATAAATATTACAAATTCTTTATGAATTAGGTGGAATTAGGTGCTAGATATAATGCATTTCTCAAGAGATAATTAAAATTAACTTTTCGTATACATATTTTCATCATGGCCGGTATTGCCAATTTCTTCAACTTGTACATGAGACCTGACCGAACCTGACCCTGTACATGACCTTTGAGCTTTGACCACCCATTCTTACCTTGCCTCCTGCATGCGTATCATTCTTGCCGTGCGACGCGTACTTGCGCTCCCCGGCACACACGTCATCCGTTCCGCCGGACACCACTGTTGGATCCGGCACGTCCCTCACGTACGTGGTGACCGGCTGGAAAGCCTTGTCGTTGTCCATCAGGAATGAGGCCGTCGTGGTGGTGGTGTCGTTGTACAGTGTGTGTGGCAGGTGGTGGTGGGAGGGTGGAGCGTCCGTGATCATGCACACGACGGCGAAACCCAGATTGAGACGGAGAATATAAGTGAGCACGCAGGCCAGGAACATCATGATGGTGACGGTCAGGCGGGCCGAGGGGAAGAGGGGAGCCGCCACTATCGATAAAAGACAATAATAAGTAATATCAAAATTAATCGCGAGTAGTACAAAAAATCTACCACTAATTACCACAAGCATATCCCTTAAAATAATTTGTGTAAAACAGAATAATAATAAACTAATTTATAAAAAACTAGTCGAATTCAGTGCGATGAACACTTTTTATCCATCAGGTACAAGAGAACAAAAATACACAAAATGTGTATTTTTGGGTATTATTGTTTAGGTAGATAAAAATTGTTCACCATTACATTTAATTCGACCAGTTTATGATAATTAGTTTAATATTATTTGTTTTTAACATCCATCTCGGCGTGCGTTAACGTACCTTAGTTTATCATTTGTGTAGCAGATCAATACACAGTTACAAAATGTCGTCTTGAATGATACGAACACTGACAAAGCCCAGTACAAAACTGGGAGAGACGAACGACTTGAGTTTCGTCAATTTAATCGTTCGTCACCCACTGTCTTGTCTTGGGTTTTATCGCTGTTTTAAATATCATAATAATTTATTTTTTATTTTATTGAATAATATTAAAGTATATAGTAGAAAAATCAATAATAAATAATAAAGGTTACAATTTAGAAGCTACTACCGATTTATTGACAATTTGCATGCATTTTTATTTATTGACGATTTGGTATTAATGACAATTTGTTATTATTAATAATTATTTAACAATTATTATAACGACACTGGATTTCTCGTCACCAAAAAAAGATCACGACTAATCTATTCGATTTAAAAGCACTTTTTATACATGTACTTGAACTGACAGAAGCCGGTTTCTCAGTGGCGTATACTCACCACGTGGTGTATGCTCACCACGTGGTGTTATTTCGAGCTCCGGTCCCGGGACAACAAAAATTACGGCGGAATTACCACGATGACGAGAAGAGAGCAACACGTGAAAACTGGCAAAGACAATGAATTGGACGGCAGCCAGAAAGGTTGAACCAGACGAACCATCGTCGCTATGAAATTCCGGGGACTATCTACTGTACTACACCATTACTTAAGTGGAAAATGCTCGAAATAAAATGTGCTTCTTTTTTGCATTCTTTTCAGAAAGACTGACATTTATTTCATTGTCAGCTAGCAAGCGCCGCTTAGGACACAAATTTAGAAAGTTCATAGTACGAGTATGTTTAGTATTGAGTAAAAATGATTTCTTGAATTTCATTCGCGTTCATCGTTATTGAATATCAACATGGACATCTTTTCAAGTCTGCCAATAATCAGTTTAATGTTAGGAAAATAAATCGTTGAATATACACTGACTCAATTAGCAGTCATAAATTGATATTTTTATGAGTCATGGAAACAAAAATGTATTCTGTCAAATATTATATTACCACAATTAAAAAATCTAGCATAATCATGAAAGACTTTGATTTGCAAGGGGGTTTTCTAACCAATCTCACTTGCATTTGGCTATTGTGCCATTTTTTTTTGTTAACTTTTCACAACTTCAGTTATATTGTTTAATATTTTATAATAAAATAGGTCGCAAATATCCAGAATTTGAAACAAAATTTTCAACTTTTCAGAATTGATTTAGTTTTATAAATTCTGTGATTTACCGTGCACCTGACTTTTAAGGCATCACTTAATCGGGAATTCGTAAAATGCGTTACACCGGAGAATTTTCGACTCTCAATTCACAGGTATTGTAAAGCTGCGAAGTAGCTGGCAACAATGTTGATTTGCTTAACTTTATTTGACCGCGCGAAGCCGGGTTATATACATAATTAATAGGGGGTTAGGACGTCTAGTCTCGTCCCTCTCGGGTTATATACATTTGTGCGGCCCCCGTGGTACAGTGGCTATAATCATAGACTACAAAACGGGTGGTCCCGGGTTCGATTCCCGGCA
>JAUJYS010004075.1:0-12351 GCA_033995665.1 Melogona broelemanni | reverse complement strand
GCCCTTCCACAACTGAATATTAGAAAACCTGTCTTTGATGTCGATGAGTTCGGACGTCTTATAAGTCAAAACGAATAAAGAAATGGATTCGGGGCTGTACCGAACCCATTTCTATATTGGTTTATAAAAAAAATTTGATCACACGATCAGGAAAAGTTTCATGACTTTAAAAAAAATGTCCAATTATTCGACTGAACCAGCAAAGTTTTCAAATTAACTAAAAAATGACTGATTGAACTAGAAACACTTACCAACCGTCATCATTCATGAAAATTTGAAGCAACCAAAAATATAAAATTTGATCTTAAAATTTGTTCTCGAAATTAACCACAAATTTCTCATCAACGAGATTACGTCCAAAGTGGAAAAATATTAAAAATTTTCATGAACGATGACGGTGGGAAAGTGTTTCTATGTTAGAATAAGTCGACTCGCAAAATCAAATGGGCGTGCCTTAGCACCCTTTTATGAAGGTTTCAAATACCTAATGCAAAAAATGGCGAAGCATTCACTTTTCTGGTTCAACTTTCCATGATTTGTTGATACTGAGTGATGAGGACCGATTTTGAAGTGTGTTTTGCCGCCACCTTTAATTTGTGAGGAAATTGTCTATGAACTCGTGCGAGTTTTTAAGATATTAATTTTCGAGCTGAATCTCTATCTTCTAAAACCAACAGAGTTTGGTTTTCAAAATAATCCATTAAATCACGGCACATCAGTACATACCAGAAACACATACTGATGTACCGTATATCTTGAACGCGCTCGCATTTAGAGAAACTTCTAATCGGATTACGTGTCAATCGTGACTTTCACAAATCTTCATTTGTTTGAGAGAGTCCCCAGAGTTTCTCGACAAACAGATTCGCCCAATCTCTTCAAAACTGTTCCATGCTATTCCTTAAATACCGCGCGCGCATTTCGCGCGGCAGAAATAACGGCCTTATCGATTTCCATCTTAATTAGTTAGGAAAATTGCTCCCCCTGGTCCAATTTCGTTCTGATCTTACTGCATTTCGCATTCATCTTGAACTCTGCGCGGAGTTGCAGAATTGTATATTAGGTTTGGTGCGGCTCTCGGTAGCACTGACATAAATCACGCGATGCAATTTTTTTTTATATATGGGGGAATACTTTTATCAGGATCAAAATTGAGCAGATAGCTCTGGAGAAAAGTTGGCGCACAGCAGCTGAAGTGTGATGCTGATGGAATATTCATAATATTTGGTGTTTACAATCAATCCCAAAATCAGCGTACTGACGTCATTCAAAAGCAATCTACTGAGGTTATAAATATTTATAGAGTCTGTATCGAGTTTGTTTTTTTCCACATCGCCAATGACAAATTTCTACGTCCAAAAATGACAATATATTTTTGGCAACATATTCACTGTTGCTCAATTGGCAACTTTATTGTATTGTCACATACAAATGTTATTTCGAAAAATAGATTTTCTCCGTTCCTTCATGAGCACGCTATAGCACTGTTTCCATGTGGTAAAATGACGGGTCTGTTAAGTAGGAAGGAGTCTGCGATTTTTTTCGGTTTATCGGCCTAGTGGCAATCTAGTTTGAATTACTCATTCTATTTTTGATAAGTCATTAATTTCTAATGAGAATAATAATCGTTATTTTATCTAATAATAATATCTATCGTTATTTTATTTAATAGTCGCAATAATTATTTGCCTCACATTATAGAGCTTTCGGATTGGCCCTAACCTTCGTCACAACTCTACAATTGGAATAAAATTAATTTTTTGAAAGTTTTTAAAAAATTTATGTATGTTTCATTTTTTAAACAACAATGTTATGAAAATAATCACTCAAGGATCCTGGTACTACGGAGTAGTTTCACACTGTCCAAGTGATCATAATTTAGTTACGCATATCTTATTACTAATTATTATTATTTTAAGCATTAGTTTAGAACGTACATTAATTAGTCTATATGTTCTACTAGAATATTAATTTACGAGTTGGCCAATAGTGGCGAGATCATGTAGCGGAACAAACGCGTTTTCTCCCTAGTGGCGCACAGCGGTGTCAGGGCCGAAGCGGTTACAAAACGGCAAACGATTTTCAGCTCGAAATTGATCCACCCCCACAGTTAGGGAGATGGAGAAAACTTGTCTCGCCCTCAGCGAGTGAGCGAGGCCCCTATGCGGTAGTAAATCGGCTATAAAAATGTTGGCATTTTGATTGAACGCCATATCGCTGTACGTACCAAATATCCGACGTATAACAGGTAGCACAACTCGCCTTTATGTACTGTATAGTGTACATGGTAGATTTCTAGTCTTTGTATGGCATACGGGGGCAGAGTTGATTGAAGCGAGGGCATGTCGGCATATTCACGAGGGTTTTCCAGAAAGTAAGTTCCGTTACGCTTTAAAGAAAACAAATGGTTTTGATAACAAGTTTATTAATATTTAAAGTTCATATCAGAATAACTAAGCAAAATTATTTCCGTCATTGCACCTTCATCGTAGAAATTTCCCGCGCCTACAATTATAATTAAAATTACAATTCAATTACAATTACATTTAAAATTAACGACATTGTTTTCGTCACCGTTCAAGCCCTTTTCGTAGCGCGCCACCAATCTATGCAACATTCATCGTAAATATTTGTCGCGTCTACAACTACGTTTCTTGACCTCGTAAATCGGCTGAAGTTCGCCATTACATTTGCCGGCACAGTTAACTACACGTAACTCCCAAGAGGGAGCAGAAAATACGGTATCGAGTGATACGGTAGCGAAATTCAGTCTCACCTGATTTGTCACTTCATGTTATATATTTTGTTAGGTAAGTCAGTTTCGCTACGCGCCCCAACTCGATACCGTATTTTCTGCTCCATCTTGGGAGTTACGTGTAGTTGTACCCATTTGCCATGTTGATTTTGCCATTTTTCCATCATTTGGTGTTGATCGAATGTTCACTTTCGCATCCAAGGAACAAATCATTGTCCAAGTCGTTCAAGCTATGAAAAACGTTTCAATAATAACGGAAAACTCCAAGTACAGTTATTTTAGGTACGTACGTTAAATATCAATAAAATAATTTAGTAAAATACTCTTTTGTTTTATTTTTAAAATCTAAAGGAACTTTTTTTTTGGAGTACCTCGTACATGCATACTACTGCACGTTGTTGTAGGGACTCTATGGCGATACCTGAGCGCAGTCTCCTGTTGCCGTAATTTGGCTCGGTTTGCGTTCCAGATCTATTTCGTTTGGCGCATATCGTGAAAGCTAAATATAATGGAGCGTCGCTTGAACGAGGCAAGGCGCATTCCATTCGGTAATTGGGCTTGTTATAAGCAGCACGAGCACGTACAATGAATAACTCAAACGGCACAATGGGCCACTGTATGAAGCCATAAAGGCAGGATCCAAAAGTTAATGCGATGCTTTTTTTTTGCGTATCCCTGTGTAGTAGGCCAATGCGCGTTCCGCCATTTGTATTCTTTGGACGCACCGCAACAATGCCGCGCCGGAAATGATCCAGGGAGCGCCACGAGACGCGAATAGTTCCGTTTTCTGCCGCTGGCGCTGCAGGTCTACTTTGACATTATTAGTTTTGTCTCAGACCCAATCTTCTAAATGTGACTAAGCTTGCGACCGTCGTCATTCAGTCAATTTTTTTAGGTCTTAGAAAGTGATCGAACTCGTAAGACAGTATTGATCTAGATTCTGATTAGCGTTATGTAATAGGATCAAAGAACAACGAAAAACCCAAGAACAGACTGGTGGTTGAGACGACTGAGTTGACGAGACTTAAAGTAGAAAAACCTTCGCAACATACGATGCAATGTCGTTTTTCTGTTTTGTGTTTTGAGTCTCGCCAACTCAGTCGTCTACATTTCCAGTCTGTGCTTGGATTTATCGATGTTATATCGATGCTTTGGTTTCTTCCTTGAATTAAAATTGCATCGCTTTTCGAAAGTAATATATCATGCATGCGCTCATGCGTACACAACCGATAAACGTTTTGTATATTATCCATAAAAAATTAGTTACTGTAAGGTCTTGTTAACATTTTTTTTAATTAATATTTTACGATGTACACTAATTTAATATGAATTCAGTTTGTAGCAAGGAATTGTGGCTACCTGATTTCGATGAGGGCGCCTTTCCGCCATGATGCGTGGGTCTAATCGAGCGAGAAAGGCAGAGGATGTTGCTTGTACCTTTTTATTGTTCAATTTCTCCTATCTCGATGTGCCGTGTCACTGAACATTACATTCTCCAAACGCTTCAACCGTGCCGTACGGTACAGAAAGAGCCCCATTTGCAGCATTATTAATGTTTAATATTTAATAATTCAGACTTGATGCTTCGCAGCCGCGCACATTTTATTGTGAAATCAATACAATGTAGTGTTGGGTGCCATGTTTTCCGTTTGGTATGGTATATGGTGGTGGTAGCGGCGGTTTAAACCTGAAGACTGTCTACAAATTGCGATACTATTGTAGATAAGGGAATACTTCGGCTTGAAGATGCCCACGTAGGCTTATCGTGTCATATCATGTGGCGCCCTCTGTTGGACATCTGTAAAACAATGTCTTACTCTCTGACAATGTGAATTGATTTAATTTTTTAATAATGAAATTTTTCGTCTTGGAAAGTTTGTTAATTGAAAGTTTGTTGTTCGTTTCAGTCGAAAGACTTAAGTCCGATTTTAAAAGAAAAAAATCGTGATCATGGTTATTGAGTGTTCCAAACTGAATCTGCCCCTTTACACTGGATTCAGTTTTAAAAGCTACAGTTGAATTCAGTTTTACTGAAACATCTTTGAATTTAAACCATATTTGGACACTATGATTGGTGTGCTTGGTTCAAATCGAGTAGGATTTTTGCCTGCCTCCTAACAATAAATGCTGAAATGGTATTTAATCTACACTCTGTAGAGCGTCCATCTTGGATTTGACCAATCAGGTTTTTACATTTGTCTCGGCAGGCGCCGCCACTATACCTTTGCGATAGTAACCCGGTATTTACGCCCTCTAGAGATTAAAATCGACCACCAGAGGACGCATACCGAAAGAATGCGGGCAGTAATATTGGCAGATCTACTGGAATAATGCGCAGCTTGCTCTACCGTACTGTAATCGTGATCACACACACAGAAGTACCAAAAAATTGGAAGGGGGAACGAACAAACTGCTGTAAAATTGAAGAACCTTCTCCTTCCCCCCATTAAAAGTGCTCGTAAATGCAATTGCAGTTTAATAGATATTGGAATTGCTTTTGTTCTCGTGCCATTACCGTTATTGCCAGACAAGAGCTCCCTAAAAAACTTCCAGTCAGCAAAAGATTGAAATGAATTATGTTTGAAATTATTTTTTTGCGATTACGCTATAAAACAGGTATGTACGGTATGGGAAGTAATCGAATTAATTTTTCGTAAATGCAAAATGCACTATTCTGTAACATTGTTGAGAGAATAAGCGGAATACGAAGTAGCAAAATGGGTGATGCTATGTTATGTTTCATTAAGGGTGGCTCAATAAAATCAATCCCGCTACAAATGTCGTTATAGTTTCTATAATATTGTACCTATTCATTTGATATTTTTTTACAAATACAGTACTAATACACAACCATCTTTTTCGTTTCATTTTATTTTCGAAATGGCCACCTTCGGCTTTCACAAACGCGCAAATCCGCGCGCGCCACTTGCGTCAATTACAATCCTTTGCGAACATTAACAGCGTTAATAACGTGTTTGTCAAGGTTCATTTTGCGTGGAATATTAGTCATCTGCTGAAGTGTCAATTTTTTTTTTGTTGGAGCATATGTCAAATTTTTGTTGATCTTTTAGGTGAATTTTTTAGTTGTTGAAAATGATTGTTGAAAATGTTGTTGTTGAAATTTTGAGTTTTGAAGAAAAGTGATTGTGGCACATTTTCATCAACCAGGTCGATCAGTGGAACGCACAATGCGCTGGCGATCACTAGTTTCACGGTGTCCCTCATAATAAGAATGTCCCTTCTTCTTCAAATTCTCAAACTTTACCGATTGTCCAGCTTTGTCGGGGAACACTTAATAGCTGCTTAGCATCGTAATTGTTTCCTTCGCAAACAATTTCTAAAGCTCAAAAATTAAACACCATTTTTTGGACTACTCTATTTTCGTATTCTGCTTATTCAGCAGACGATGTTGGAACGTAACCATAATGCAACAACATTTATCTTTAGGAATTCAAAACTACTAGGTCGACGTATGCAAAAAATCAAACGAATCGGTACAATATTAGAGAAACTATAACGACATTTGTAGCGGGATTGATTTTATTGAGCCACCCTGTATATTAAAAATTTGTCAGTATTAGAGATCATGGGTTCGAATTTCCGTTTGGGTTATATTATTTGTTAGGGTTGTAGGAGTCGTTAGAGTCGATAAATTGCCGCTTAGTTTTTCGTACTAACAATACAGGTAATTGATGAAATCTTGATAATGTACCTGTATATTTTCGTGGTGTTCAATTGAATGACACGTTAACTCCCGCCACTTCCCAGCTCGGGACCTAGACTATGGGGAGCCACATTTGCCGGAGTGCCCAGGGTGCCTGGAAAATTTTTCCGTTAATTTACTGTAAACTTTGTTAGCAGCCGGGACATGTAACCCCCAGACTTCAATCAATTCGTACCGCACCCCCACCCCACACCTCCCCCTCCCACTTCCTCTAGTAATTCCGCAATCAAGTTGTCACGGCAGGGTGTTGGGGGCTACTTAATTTGGATGAATTGACCAATTTTGTTTCGCAGAAGTTAGCTGGATCGCTAATGAGCGTAGATTACAATTAAGTCGAATCGATTGATAAAACGAGATAGCGTTCGCTTCGCGATCCGTCAGCAGGGTACACAGTTAATCTGCAAATTAAGGAAACCTTCGATACGAGAGATAAATAAAGTAGACTAGAGAGAAAAAAAAAATTAAGGATGTACGAACGACCGAGGATGTAAATGCCCATCACTGAAGAACCAAATTACTAAAGGGCAGATGGATTATTTGGAAATTAGGGAAGCGTCGATCAGGGGAAATTAAATTGACTGAAGAATAGCCCAATTTTACAAATTCGGATTCTCAATGAGGTCACATTTTCACCAGTACCCCGGGATCGAATAACCGGGAGCTTACATCGGGAATCGAACCCGAGACAGTCGCAGAATCGAACCTCGAGACCGCCGAATGAAGAAGTTCATAGGTCTAAACAAAGATCGACAGAATTTCATGTAATAATATTTTGAAAAATACTGATTAAATAAATAAAATCAGTAAAATAAAGTCCCATAGTTAAGACACTTTTAATCCGTCAGTTATAAAAGTAGAATATTATTTTAAAGTAATTTTAAGGATCAAAAACATCAATATTTATTTTCAATTCAGGCTTTATTGATGCCTTTTTTGATTTTTCAATGTTAATCTTGCGGATTGGTTTAGTTGACGTTGAACAATGTTGTAATATCAAAATTTATCTTCTTAAAAACTGATAATAAAATTGTCCAATGTCGCCACGTACATCTCAGTCCTCCCAACAAATTAGAACAAATTGTTATTCCAGTCCATCCGCCACGATCGATTTTGCCCCTCAATGTGTCGTTTTGATTTGTTCAACCTAATGACAGGTAACACCGCGTCGGGGGGGATTATGAAAAATCTCCCGCGCGCACGCACGTCGCCACTGTTAATGGGGGAACAATGGAATCGTGTCTGAAATGGTAATAAGTTAATCAAGACAAAAGCGTACGGAGCTAATTAGCGACTTTAAAACACCGGTAAAACGGGGGAACGGTTACGTGATAAGGGTATTAGGCCTCCATTACCGGATAGCTTGTATTACATGGACGGGCTTTGGGCTCGCCGGGACTGTATGGAAGCCCGATGTACGGCATTAAAACGCATAAGCGTTTTATTGACATTTTCGACTCCCCCATTAGAGTGGGTAAAACGACTGCCAATAATTCCAGTGGTTCGCAAATTGTTAAATTTCATGAAACGTCTGCTAAAAGTTTATACTGACCCCTCAACACAAAATATTATTTGGTTTTTCCGCGGGAGATATTTTAAACGTTGGGCATTGTCATCTTTGAACAATTTGGATAATCATCTTTGTTGGCCTACTATGGCCATGATCGCGGGTTCAATTCCCGACCAAGATCTCAGAAATTTTTCATGCTGGTTCTAGAAATCCGTACACGCGTCTTCCGTCAGAATGGAAGTAAACGTGACGTCAGGTACACGTTAAAGATCCTTACCTAGGTCTGAATCCAAGGCTAGACCAAATTATCAAGTCACCCCCTAGAAGAGCTTTGAGATGCGTAGGAAAGCCTCCTTAACAACAATACAAGAAAATCTTGTAAGGGACTCGCTTAGGTGCTCGTGGATATATGCATGAAGTGTGGAAAAATTAATTTATTATATTTACAAGTGAAATGAAATCGCAAAAAGTGTCAGCGTACTATCGGGAGAAAGAGGTCTATTTTTGTCATTGGCTCGTCGAGATTGCATGAGCATTGATTAAAATATGGTAATTGAAGTTGTGCGAGCACTTCGGAAATTTCAAATAACTGAGGTGGTTCGGTACGTGGTCAGAGTTCAAACGGGGAATTGTGCCTCCCGTCGTGTCCGGATAATGCCATGCCCTCGCAGTATTGATGATTTGATTTGAACAACAGCGCTCGTTCGAAATACATGTAGAATGAATCGAAGTGGTCGCGCCTATACGCGACTACAAAGGGGAAGTGGGAGTGTGTCAGTCAGTCGAAATTAATTAAAACCGTAGTCGTCCTATCTTGGGTCCAGGGAAGCATTGTCCCTGCTTCGTGTTTGGAGTTCATATAGACAACATGTCAAATGCAAATTGATTGCAAACTTGCGAATACTGCTTTAAATATTTTTAACGACTGCATCTATATAGGTGTACATGCAGTCCACCTTGAATAAATTTCGGATATACTTTCCATTGTAAATGAGGGGATGGCACCGGGTATAGCCGAATATATGCCGACGTATGCCGATGGCTTCGATATAGCCCGACAGGTATAGCCCGATCGATAATTGCCTCCCCCCCCCCCGAGCTACCGGACAGGCAGCCCTGGGGGAGTTAGCCCTCCCTTAGCCTAAACCGAAAGGTATAACCCGAAGGCGTGAACGACTACAGGCATGGTCATAAAAAGTCGAAAATGCCAGAATATATTTCCCAACCTCGTCTTCGTTTTGCTCTGTCCGCCAGGAGACCCCTTTTATCATCGTTCAGACTCATGCCTGTAGTCGTTTATGTTTTAAATTCTCAATCTTGGCATCCATGGATTATTTACTGTTTTTAGGAGCCGTTTTGTTGCATAATGCAAAAATATGATGATGATCCTCCACCATAAGGATGTTGCCAAATCCAATTGTGTCGTTTCTCCATCCTTTTGGTCGAGGATCATCATCATATTTTAGCATAGCATCTATTTTACGCTAGGTATCTTCCACGGAAACGTAACAAAAGATGCTTTTTAGATGACGTTGTCATTGTATCTAGTGTAGAAAAACCCGAGTCGGATTAGTGTTCAACATGACCGCGAAATCCCGAAAAACGACACCACCTCGCCATTGAGCAAACTGAGTCGAACTCTATATTTGGAACGTGTGGGTCTGTGGGAGAGGAAAGCGTTGGGGGTTGTCGCACCACCGTTTGTTCATCGCTGTCCTACTGTGTCATCGATGTGTGAGCCCATTTAGCCAATCTTTGAGCGAGAGAAGAGTGATTAAGCTGCCTGCGCTCGTTAATTGGCATTGCCAGCCGTTATTGCGAGGGTTAATTTGCTCTCAACGTGGAATTCCTTCTCGCTTCCGTCGCGGGGGCTTGGATTCGTGCCGCCCTTTTTTTTCGTGCTCATCTCTCATCACCAGTGGAACCGGATTATATAGACACTTGTCCTGTCTCTCACAAGGGATGCTGATATCAATCCATGGTAACGGGTACTGTGCCAGTCGTCGCTGGTTCAATTCCCGACCAAGTTCTCCGGAGTTTTTCGGGCGGGTGAAATTCTTGGAAATGTAGCGGCAGAAATAGGGCATCTTCATCCTTAATTTCGCGGATTTTTATTACTGTTATTTTATTAAATTTCATTTCTGTATTATTACAGAACACAGAAATAAAATTTCAAAACTTATGTACATGAATTCTAATTTCCAAATATTTTTTTCCGTGGCCCGAACTAACCGCATCTTAAAATGTTTTAAATAACTTCGACATAAGTTTATAATTTTTTTTTTTAATTTCACAAACTCGTTCATCGCTTTTCGTTCGGAACGGCGAATTTTCGTGTACACGTATGTCTCCAAATTTTATTTGTGTTTTCTTACTGTGTAGATAAGAACAACACAGACGAACAGACCCTGGCAAGTTCTCGTTTAGAAATAATAACAAAATCTAATATTAAAATATTATATCAAGTATGGGTTCACTTTCTTTTAACAACATTAATTCAAGCTTGGAAAAACACTGCTTTAATCTAAAAGACGTCCTAGTTCATATATTATTACTATTTGGAATTAAGTTTACTTTTTTGTCAATTTCTTTGTGCGGTATTTGAAATAATTTTTTAATTAACTTTACATGTAGAGCGTTACTGAGCCTATACCCTGCGTATGTCCTGTTATGGATTGTCACCATTTATTTTGCTCATACGAATCCGGTTCCACTTGCAAACGCACCGCGATTGCTGTGCCAACACAACTTGTCCTAATTGCTCGTGACTCACTCAGCGGGGGTTACTCGGCTGAACAAGAGATTCACGTGCATGCACGTACATTGGGCATCGACTAGGGTTGTCAGTGTTGGAATTCACTCATACGAAAACTGATGGAAACTAATCATCAAGCGGGGCGTGCGCGCCGTTTTTATAGAATATCCATTATTTCCTTCCCCCTCCCCCCCCCATGTTGCCTTTGGCTTTTGGCGAGCGGTTCGATTACAGATCTCATTTGAATAGCATGCAAATGAGCGAATTTCCTGTTTTCGTGGAAACGCGTGTTATTAAAATTGCACCGCGGATCGTAGTAAATGTAAATGCACGTTGCCTTAAAAATTAAATCATTTCTGGCGACTGGAATTTGCTTCCATGATTACTTTGAATTAAGAGAGTTGTAGCGGCATTAAAAGTAGCTATTAAAAAAATGAAGTGAAAGCTTTTTAAGTGAAAACATTTATTTTTATTTGTACCGGTAATGGTTACATATTTTTAGATATTTTAAATGATGTTTCATTGTCATTGAAATGTTAAATTAAATTTGCGTCAGTGTCTCAAAAGGTATTCTGCAATGTGCTACAATAATCGTTAACCAGTGTGGCCCGGCTTGAGAGAAAAAAAATGTCTTACGTCGTTTATTTTTAATGTTGGACGAAGGTTATATACGATCAGCTCAATCAATTTAAATTTAAAATTCCACAGAGGTACTCGGTTTAAAATTAGCAATTTCATTCATAAAATTTTGGAAATCAATTTCCTACATATATTGTTGTACGTAATGGCCATCGAGACGTAATAATGCTAACCAATCTAAATTAATAATCTAAGAGTGTAACCATGAATATTACTGTAGGTCTCAGTTATCTATGCAGAAACAACGCACAAAATTTCACACCTCACTGGTATACGATCCCGGGCGAAGCCGGGTCCGGGTGTAGGTCCGAATACGGGTTAAACCTATTTCGGCATGCGCTCCCAGAAAAGAAAAAAAATTGTCAATGCGGGACTCTTGCTTGAACTACTTTCGAAGGCAGATGTCAAACAATTTAGAAACACGTACCTGCTGGCTTCTGCTACTTTAGATATCCAAAGACATATTGACAGGCTGTGGTGATAAAAAAAGTGCGCAGCACCCTGCTTGTAAAACCGGCGCACGTGTTTAAATTGAGGGTGTGCAAAAGCTACTTTACTAACGGGCTTCCCATAAACGAACACAAATTGCGATTACGGCACCAATATCCAGATTACTCCGGAACTTTTCGAACGAGAAAATTTCCTATACATTCGGAATGGTAGTAGTAAAAGTCGTCGTTTAATATCCCTACCTTGGTCAGATGCCTAGGCTAAGTCGGGCATTCCTGGAGATTACCTGGTGTTCCCAGTTCCCTGGAGGAGAGGGATAGTAAAAATTGACAATCATCGTCTTTGGGCCTATTTTTTTTATATATTTTTTTTAATCACCGTAGCGCCTAGTGCACTACAGGATTACTGCACCCTCGAACCTATAGAGATTATGTGAGGGGAACAGAAGGGGAGAGGGATGGCAGCTGGAATAGCCAGACTGCAGGATCCACCCCTAAGCTCTGGACTCCCTAATGGAAGCT
>JAUJYS010004074.1:0-12351 GCA_033995665.1 Melogona broelemanni | reverse complement strand
GTGGGTTCTAATCCCGGCAAGAGCAAATTTTTATTTTCCTATACGAAACGTCACTTAGGGCATATAACAATGGGCATGTCACAATGTGCATATAACAATGGGCAGAAGGCCCTTTCCGAAATAGTAGAGCCTATATATGCTGCATTGAAACAAAAGCCATAGAGTCCTATGTCAAAATCATTAAAAAGAAGTCAGGAAAATTTGTGAACAAAATATTTGCATTTGTTAATTTTCCTCTACGTGCTTTTCCTATGAGTTGCTTTATACTGTACATTTGTAATTTTTTTGTGTTTTGCGTGCTCTTCATTACACAACATACAGTATGCGTGCACTTTGTTCTTGAGAAAGTCGTGGTAAATTTTGAATGTGGACAGGAAGAAAAATGGTTTTCAGTTGTCTGTATAAACCTTTATTTATGAAACCACGACTAAAATTTTAACGCAATAGTAAATTACTGTTAACTTTTTCTTGTGGTTTTGATCTTATTATGTCCTAGCACAATATTGAAATGCATTTAAAATCATTTCATTTCAGATGGATTCTCCATCAAAGCAGGCGTCAACAAACAAACCAGCGGCCATCCAATCGTCCACAAGTAGTGACCTCCATAAGACACTGCAACATGATGGGACGGATACTGTCATGGATGATGTTGGTGTAAGTGGCAGCTCCAAGGGACAGACAGATCGTGCACCGACAAGAACTGACCCTGAGTTGGATGATTCCAAAGTAGTGGCAAATGCCATGGAGACTCCATCTGAAAAATCCACTAAGGACACATCCAGAAATATAAAAATGGAGCCCGACAGGAAGACAACCAAATCGCCTCCAAACCAAAAAGAAAGTTCCCAGAACAGTAAATCCGTGCCAGAGGATTGCTACTCATCTGATGATGAGTGCATTTTGGTTGCTGAAGTTCCTGCTAATAAGGCAACTAGCAAGAATCTTGTAACATCTTCACCTTTACCCAAGAAACCAAGCATAGCCAGTTGCAAACCAAACAGTGATCCAGTTTTTCATGAGATTGTGAGCAAAACCTCCTCCCAAAAAAGCAAACTACCTCAACCTCATGTTTCAAGTGAAGCCGAGTCACCACAACAGATTACTCTCATTCACCAGAAATATTCTTGTAAAGATCAGTCCAAGACAGACCCTGTTCGACAGCCGCTTGCAGTTTCAGGTTCAAAACTGCCTCAGCTTGAAAGTGAACAGCCTGTAGTGGAGATTTCAAAGAAGGTTTTGACCCAAGAGCAGGTAGACCAGCAACCACAGGGCAGGACAGCACCCACAGTAGGTGAAGCTTCATCACAAAATTGTGAGCAATTTGCACAACCTGTTTCAATTGATAGTCCATTGCAGCAGCAAGGTGGTCACCCCACACCAGCTGTTACAAGTAAAACTCCATTATGTCTACCTGATGATCACAACGATTCTGAAGTCAGTGCGGTGGTATCTGGAACATCCAATGAACAGAATGAATTGGCCAAAGACAACACGCTAATGAATTGGCGAGCACTTGGCCACGACACACAGTCTGTGAAACCAGTCTACAAACCAGTGAAGATAACACTTGAAAAACCAGATCGGAGATCAGTGGCACAAACAACAGTCAAGCAGAACAGCTGCTCCAACCAGCCAGTCAATGACAAATCTGAAATTGCTTCCGTTATTGAGCCTAACTTGGGTCCCACCGTTGCTGACCCTAGTTATAATTCAGCGGATGCTTCTGTTCCGATTCTGACCATCCTTGATCTCCCACCCACTGACATGTCGAAACTTCTCAATTGGGCACAGGAAAAGCTTGCCGCCGGAATTCTCCCTACAGCAATTGCCAGCTCATCAAACAGAGTAGCCCAGCCTGTTGCAGTTCAGGATGTTCGAAGTGCTGGTGAGAACCTTCAATCAACTGAAGTGGATATGTCTGTTGCCATTCCTGAAAGCACAGAGCCAGTTAGTCAGCAGATGACAATCTCACACATTGAATCAGAAATTACCAGGTCATGTTTGACAAAGACAGCATCACCATCTCCATTACCAAACAAGGTAAACCAACCTACTATGACATTTAAATTGCCTGTGATAGAAGAGGCTAGAAACTTGCCAAAGGTTGTACCCTCAGCACCATTGCAATTACCGATGCCACAAATTGCGCCAACGAATGTCGCTCTGTTGCCACCTCCTATATCGCGAGAACAATCAGTAGGGGTGCCTTCCATCATTGCCTCATTGCCACCGACTGTTAGCCATCCATCTGTGTGTAGCCTGGGCCCTGGTCAACACTTCCGCTTTTTTCCATTCATGAACAATGGCTACACATGGGACAGCATATCAACAAAATTTACCAATTGCATGTATTGTCACTACGCCTGCCGGCAGTGTGACCTGATTGAACACATTACCAACGCTCACTCGGATGTAGATCCACCCTCCTACCTGCTCTGGCAGTCAGTAAGTGATGATGTTATCAAGGACTTATCTGAGCTGGATGATGGAGGTCGACTTTTGACTGGGGATCCCCGTCTGGATGACCTGTCTTGGATCGCACAAGGTAGCATCTATGACAAACCACTCTCATGCAAATTGTGTCCATTCAGTGATAAACTCCGCAGTCGGATGTTGACTCATGTGCAGGAACACCGGAAAGATTATCTGGATAATGCGATCAGTCGAGCAGGACATAGCACGATGGAGAGACACAACTTTTGTCGTTTCTGCCCATTCTCGTGTCGCAATATCGAGGAATTCTTGCATCACTGCACCAGTCATACTGGAGAATATCTGTACACCTGCGGACATTGTAGTTTTCGTGGATTAGTGAAGGCAGTTGTTATGGAGCACCTGCGGGACGAACACCATGGGCGATCGACCACAGTCAGGAAGGCTGATCACTACACATCCATTCGAAATGGTGTAGTTTTTGGCTATGTGTGCTCGCCATGTGGCTACACACAATTGAACATGAAGCGGGTGTTGGAGCACCAACAGCGGGATCACACCAATAACGACACCATGGTCCACATGATTGAGATGTCGAAGAAGAAACCGCTAAATGAGATATTCGACAGTTCCCAGCGTAGGGACAACCGAAAGAGAGCCCTGCCTAACAACATCGACGGTGGACGACAGGCCAAACCGAGGGACAGGTCAGTGCTATTTGATGCCCGCAAATTAGCCACTGCCCCCTGTGGCAGATCGTCAGCATTGACCAAGGGTAACAACAGTTTCAAGGATCACTGGAACCCGTCTATCGCTACATCCCAAACCAACAGATTTTCAAGTGTGAGGCAAGCCATGGGACTGTCCAAGGCAGTGGCTACTGCAGAAGGTAGCTCTTCAAGTAAAAAATCTGCGGTAGATTCCCCACACGAAAATGTTGATCCTGAGCAAGTGGAGTCGCATAAGCTGGATCTCACTTCCGATAAGGCTCATGCGGAGGAAATGTCTCTAGAGAAACCTGAGTGTGATTTGCCAAGGAAGGAAACAGAAACGCCAATGGAGTGTTCTATGCCTGACAGTTCAAGATGTCAAAAGACAAGTGTTGAACAGGGTGAGCCCCCGGCAAAGAAGGTTGCTTTGTCAAAAGAGGCTGATATAGACAAGCTGGTGCCATCAACATCGGACACTGTTTCCATGCTATCAAAGCAGGTGCCATCAATTGCAGATACGATATCTAAATTGCAGGCCAAACTGAATTCATCCACTGACGAGTTGTCTGCAACAGAGGCCAGTGACAGCAGTGGCGAGGCATCACCGCCAACTCCCCAGAAGGACAATCAGTTGACAAAAGACTCAGACAGACGACTGGAGGAGTCCAATATTAGGCGAGCCGATTGGCCAGAGCGCTACCAGGTGGTGATCTGCCCCAGCTGTTTATTTGTGGCCCGCACTCTCGAGTTATTCATTCGACACCGTGCTACCTCTCATCGCAATGAGAAGCGCGCCCAGTGCCACGAGTGCGGCCAGAAGTTTGTCACCTCCTCCGACTTTGCAGCCCATTTCTGGACTACCTGCAGCAGGATCAAAACACGCGTGTTTGCTTGCTCCCTCTCGCCACTGTGTCGCTTTATCACCTCGCGCCGTCCAAAGTTCAGCGAGCACTTAAGAGACAGCCATCCGGGCGTACAGTGGATGCCATGTTACTGGTGCGACAGGCAGTACATGGCTAGTGAGAGTTTGGTCGCTCACATCCAAAACCAGTGCAAACACAAGAACTTGCTGTCTCGTGGATTGGAGACGGGCAGCCTGGAGGTGGAGGAGGCAGCTGCCACCCGCCTGGCGGTAGTGTACCGGTGTCCGGAACCCGCCTGCGGGCACGAGTCACTCGAGCGTGGCGTGTTTCTTGACCACATGCAGTTGGAACACGAGGCTAAGAAGTTACACAAGTGTCGCACGTGCGGTGAAGTGTTTGACCTGCACATGCTGGTGCAGCACACCGAGGTGGCCCATAGTGAGGGTGGGTGCGGTGGAAACGTGGCTACCGTCCCACTAACATCGTCTCTGCCACTGGCCTCATCACCTGTTCAACTGACTGCCATGTCATTACCTCTGGAACCGACGGTGCTGCCATCACCATTGCCTGTGATGTCACCAACTATGGCACCACCACCTACTAATACTGAGGATACCGATTGGGCAAGCGGGCTTAAGATCAGCAGCGTAGTCTCCTTATCGTTGGCACACCTTTGGGATGATGAACCGTCCTTTCAGGCAGCTGGCGATGATGACACTGAAGGTGACGAGTCTGCAACAAGTCTACAAATTGACCTGTCGGAGTCGTTGCCACTACCACTTCCAGCACCGCTGCAAGTCAACGATTGTTCCGTTCCACTGCCAGTCCCCAATTGCTCGCGTCCACTGCCAGTCGTCGAAAGTCCTCAGCCTGAGATTGCCCCACCAGTTGTTCTGGCGAACATGAATCCTCAATCTGACTCTAGAACTACAGCGACTGCACCGGAAATGGTGCGTGAACAACACCCACTCTACATTCGGATTGGTGAGCTGGACGCCTTGTGCAAGGCAACTGCACTGAAATATGAAGTGTTTTCATCGCTCACAATGGATACCCTGCCAAGAATGCTGCGCGAGTGGAGCGTGGCTAACACGCTCATGCGTGGCAAGCGGCCGCCCTCGGGAGCAGTACCGCTGCGCGACCCACTCTCCATTGCCCGAGAGCTGAAAGGCACCATGTCGTTGAATGGTTTCCTGCATAGCCACAAGCTGCGTCACCTGTACAAATGCGCAGGATTGGCGTGCAGCTTTTCATGCGAGACTGAGGATGAGTTCCGGTACCACCTTCAGCAGAAGGGAGCGGAGGGCAAAGGCAGTTCTTCCATGCTGACATGCCTCTACTGTGGCGAGCAGCAGGAGACGGCGGTGTTGCTGGCTTCACACGTGACTCAACGGCATGGCGGGTCCATCTACCAATGCGTGAGTTGCCTTTACCGTGCCTTGACCAAGTCAAACATGGCATTGCATGTGGTGATGTCTCACCAGGAGGAGAAGGTGGCCAAGGCATGGGTGTGCGCTCCCTCTGGTGACCAGGCGAACATGACAGATGACAAGGACATGCTGAGCTTGATTCTGCCGCTCGTGTGCACTAAAGGTGAGTGGGCAAGCAAGCGTTCGGTTGTATTTTCGTAACTGAGAACATACGAGGGGGGATCAAATGACAACCAGAAAGGTGATATAAAAAATCGAATTCTTTAGCTAGACCTAAGTTTTTACACTATATTGTTTGTAAGGATATGTTGAATTGAATTTGCAAAAAAAAGTGACGTCATCACTTGCACGCGCTGCCCGCAGCACAGTTGAAAGATGGCGGGCCCCTTGCAACTTCTCACCAAATGGGAGTAGCGCTGTGTGATTCATTTTTTGCACAGTGAGCAAGTAAAACCAAATGTAATGTAAATGTAAATACATAACAATAGAGATCCCCCCTCCTAAAATGTTGATTGGGCGGCAACAAATAGTGAATAAAGTTTAAATCATTACTAAAAATATATTTAAACATGGGAGTGTAAAACTTTGAAAGAAAAAAAAATACGAAATAAAATTTAAAAAAAGTATGCATCAAAAATTTAAAGAAAATGCCAAATACTCATGTAATTAATGACACTCAAAAGAAATTTGATGCCCAGGCTAAGGCTAATTTATAAAAATATTTTATATTTTTTCTGCGAAAATTCGGAAGCCAGATCAACTTGTTTTATTAATGTGCTCCCATTGTCGTTCCAGGCAAGTGCGAGTTCCTCACCATGGATATCTCTGCGTTCAAGAAGCACCTGAGGGAGTGTCAGGCGGACGGTGCTACCAGTGACGGTGTGACCAGCTTGCCGCACATCTGCTTTCACTGCAACGTCTCGGTGGATTTGCCACACGTGGAGGAGCACATGCACAGTCACCGCATCTTTAACTTCCAGTGTCGGCACTGCGGTCACGGAACCGTCTCCGGCAACGAGATAGTCGCGCACATGAGCGTCATGCATCCCAACTTGGGTGGGCGGGTGTTCATCCGGACCCCATCGGCCACCGCTGCCGCTAACAGACAGAGGGCGCAATTGGTCTCTGCTGCCGGCAGTCAAGCTCAGGTGAGTGGTGACTACGTGAATACCGGCTCACGTGCCGGCTCATTTTACGTGAATACCGGCTCACGGGCCGGCACATTTAGACCATGATACTTAATTGTGTGCAGTTCATGGCAGGCAACAGACACTTTCTTAAAAACATTTTCCTCGCGAAAATCAATCTTCTGTTTGTGTGTCTGTTTATAGGAATGGATTTAATGAGACATACGGTACACTGACATCCTAAATGATATCGCCCTAAACATTTAGTAATATTTTCGAAAATATTTTATGAAATGTGTGATTAGACCAAGAAAATCCTCGTATGTTATTGGTCCATGGCTTTGTGGGTAAGGCTCCAGAGCGGACGGTCCAGTGTTCGATTCCCGGCACGGACTCTCGTTTACAGAGTACTTCAGGCCTGTATTTGATCCCGGGGTACTGGTTGAAATATGCCTTGACAACACGAGGGGCACAGAATCTCCTGTAGTGTAGTCTCACTACAGTGTGGGATTTTCCCTTTTAAAAAAATATTAAAAATTCAAAAATTTTCAATTATGAGATTCAATTACACACTGTAAAATACTAACAAATGTAATACTGACTAAGATTACGCCTCTACCGGATGTCCACAACAGGGGTTGCTTGCCAGCTAGTACTGGCCTAAATTCACCATAGATGTGATTTTATAATTTTGCTAATTAAAAATATTTTATCTTTTTGGCATGAGAAAGATGGCATTTTCGTGAAGCGAAATGTTATTAGAAACTTCAACGTACAAATTGGATCTGTCACTTTGGATGTTCGAAAAATGTGAAACAATTTTTTTTGTTATCCAATTTTAATCGTGTGTCCGTCCGCTGTGGCCGGGGGGTAGCATGCTCGCTCACCAACCAGCGGATCTGATTTCGATTCCCATGGCAGCCGATCGTTCGATTGGCTCGTGGTACTGCGCGGGGGAAGGCAATGGCAAACCACCTCTGTATTCCGCCAAGAAAACTCAGGGAGCTGCTGCTCCCTGAAGTCACCAGGTGTCGGGGGATCGAGGGTCGGGGTCCGGAGACGACACGAAGGACTTAGCAACAAAGTCTGTTTCAGTAATCTGCCACATTGTTAATTCATTTTCGTATCATTTTTTAGGCAAGCACATCGGTTCCAAATGTTTCAGGAGCTTCCACGTCAGGAGTTTCCTCCAGAACTCCGAGTAAGCATTTAAATCACTATTCTACTTCTGTACACAATTGTCAGTTACAATTTAACATATCGAATTTTTGGTTTCGATCACAAAAAATAAATATTTGTAAGATATTAACAGTTATCAAATATTTGACAATTTTTTTTGTTTTGTTGTAATTTTAGTATTTTAAATTAATGAAATGATAAATGAATTAGATTTGAGGACATCAATTCGTGAAAATTCTAATTGGAATTGTAAATTGGCTAAAGGCAAAATTGTTAATTATTGCGAACCAAGGCGATGATTTCACGCAATTTTAAGAATACGGAGCATTTTTGAGAAAATAAAATTCTTGATTAGTCCAATTAGGAAAAGTTCGTTTAATTTTATGCATTAATATTGCATATTAATAGCATGTTTAAGGTAATCATTCAATCTAATGTACTAGTCATACTTTTAATTATTTTTAGCTGTTATTCGAATAAAAGTGGAGAAGCCCGACGAGCCGACGATTGATCAAGGTAAATTGATGGTGGTGCATGTTTGGGTGACAGTGAAAATCATAGTTTTGTCATTTAGATTTTCAATATTCCAAATAAAACGTTGAGTCTATGACTATAACATATTTTATTCTTTTTAAAAAAGAAAGATATAGGAGCCGTTAGGTTGCAATCGCTATAATATTAAAGTTTTTCTCGACCAAAGAGAAAAGGATTCGGCAACTTCTTTTGATGTATTGGTGTTTTAATAAAACTCAAAAAAATCGTAGCACAATACAGAGATGTTGTGTATATGTGTAGAACGTTGATTGAACATATTTAGGTGGAATAAATATATACAAACAGTATGAATTTCCTGTGGGTAGATATTTAGTCTACATAAATGTAGACTAAATGTGGCCGATGTTGGAACTAATTGTGATAAACAACTTAAGTTGATATGTTCAGAAGTTTTATTTAGCATGTTCAGAAGGGTTCAGTAAGAGAAAAAAAATTGCTTTTTGTATTATTTATTAAACATTAAACTACTACACGAAGAAGAAATTGTAATGACTAGTACATATTAGAAGCCCCCGATAAATTTGGAAAAATTTATTTATTATTTAATATTACATATTATTTTTTTCCAAATTTAGCATTACATTTAGTCAACATTTAACCTACTTTTGGAATTTTTCCAAATTTATTTTATTTATTATTATTATTTTTTTATCCAATTTTAGCAATGTTGGTTAAATGTTAACAAAATGTGGGTGATGTTGGAACAAATTGTGATAAAAAATTAGTTTGATACGTTCTTCGCGTATTCTACACAACATCAATTCAAATATGTTTAGTCTTGTGTTGATATTAAAAAACCTACATGATACCGAATATAGTCTGTAGCGTGCGTATAAATTAATAATAAAATATATATATCAAGGTATTTTTGCCACTTTTCAATCTTTTCTAGCTACATATTGATAGTTGCCATTCTTTCTGGATCTCTGATCACCAATCGTCTTTTTTAAAATTTATTTCGCTAAATTATTGATTCATGCTGTTCAATATTTGGAAGTGTCTTAAAAAATGGCTTATTGAGGACTTATCTGTTTGTATAAACTATTAAAAAAATATTTGCCTAGAGCAATTGTCAATATAGTAGGAAACTTAATTGGTTAAACGGGAATAAGTTCCCAGGATTTTCAGAGGTTTCGAAATTATATTTAAATTCTCATCCGTCTTTGAATAATAATAATAATAATTGTTGAAATATATTAAATTTCTCAACCTGTCTTTCCGTTTCAGTTGCAGTTGCGCCACCTGTTGCACCAGTGCCATCTGCTGCACCAACGCCACCTGTTGCACCAGCGCCACTTGCTGCACCAGTGCTACCTGCTACACCAACGCCACCTGCTGCACCAACGCCACCTGTTGCACCAACGCCACCTGTTGCACCAGCTCCTACAGTTCCGGAGCCTCTCGTCCCCCAACCTATGCCACCCAATGCGGAACAGTCCACATCCGCCGACAGTACCTACTCCTGCGGCTTTCAGCTGTGTCGCTTCTCCACGCCCGTATTGCAAACACTGGAGGAGCACCTGGCCACCTGTCTATTCCGCGCCCACAAGGTCCTCTACTGCGGGCAGTGTTTCACCTGTTTCCGAGAGGGTCCGGCCGCCTTCATAGAGCACGTGCGCACCCACCGCGACAAGAGCTTCAATTGCGGTCTGTGCGTCTATGAGGCTCGTCTGCCCCACTACGTCAAGACACACATGCAGGCCGAACACGGTGTCCAGTTTGGCCAGACCACCTGCGAGGCGGCCAAGGATGGCAAGACATTCGTATTCCAGCCCTTGCTGCAGCCGCTGCGCATCCGCATGTCTGAAGCCGGACCGGCGGTGGTTGTCCAACCATCGCCCACGGGGGTGGCCGCGGCCCGACGTCGCTCGGCCGACGTGCCGGAGCACTTGGTCGTGACCAGCACTGAGGAGGTGCCCATTCAGAGCATATTTTCCAACATTGTGCGCTGCGGCTATGGCGAATGCTGCTTCACCACCAAGGTAAACGACTAAAATATATTTTTTTTACACGGCAATTGTACTCAAATCTACCATGAATGATCACAAGCATGGACCTTAACATCAACAGGGAGGCAGATAGATAGAGCAACAAAATTTGGACCATCCGAATTTGTAAACTGCATTGATGCTGCAAAAACAAAAAATTACTAGTTGTCAGGCAGGCATGTGTATGGAATGCTGTGATCTTTATGGAATGCTGGTGGCGCCCTCTGATATAAAAATACATTTGGAAAGAAAAAAATAGTTCAGCATTTGATTATTACTGAGGTTTTGTCGCATTTATGTTTTTATTTATTTATTCAGGTTCGCGTCAACATAGTCCGCCACTTGGAGCAGCATCAGCGCGAGGCAACCAACACTGCAGGGGCTGCTTCCCCCTCCCCCTCGTGTTCGTTTGTGAACGTTGCCAGTGGGAGCGTGGCTGCTGCCAATGTGCCAGTGGCGGCAGCATTCAAGGTCGCGGGGGCTGCCAATCCCTCGTGTTCGTTTGTGAACGTTGCCAACGGGAGTGTGGCCGCCGCCAATGTGCCAATCCCGACAGCGTCCAAAGGCACTGGTGAGTCCATGCCCATACTCATCGCATTACCACCAATCGTAGCGGCAGCCCCGCCGGCCGTCGTACCGAGGCCTCCACCCGCCAAAAAGGCAAGATACGCCACGAAGAAGCCGCCACAGAAAGCGAAACCCGCAGCCAGGACCGTTCTGACGCTAGCCGTATCAAACGAGGTGGCGCCCAGCGACTCCGAGCTGCCGCCCTACGAGTGCACTCGCTGCGGCCACTTCCGCACCGCCTCTCGCGTGATTATGCGCGCCCACCTGCGCGTCCACGAGCTGCAGTGCGAGGTGTTCAATTGCAACCGGTGCACCTTCGGACCGGACACGGAACTCAACACTCGCGCCCACTATCGTGATGTTCACCCCGGTATGGACATGGATTTCACCTCCCGTCTCCAGCCAGAGCGCTCAGTGGCAATCGAGAGGATGTTGGATCTGCAGGAGGTGGCCAGGAATGCGGTCGCCACATCCCGTTTGGCGACACTTAACGCCTCTACGAGTAAGGAGGCAGTCTCGTCAGACACTTCCCGTCTGCCAAAGGAATCTGCCACTTCCAGTACCGGTTCCTGCTCGACTTCCGGTACCACTTCCTCCACAAACTCTGGTGCCACCTCGAGCACGGTACCGGATCTACTACCATGCCCCGTCTGTCCCTTTGGCAATCGACCACGTCAAGTGTGGCAGCAGCACATTCGGAACCACCTACTGCACCTCAACTACATGTGCCGCCTGTGTGAGCGCGCCTTTGCGGATGCGCTGGAACTGCGGCAGCACCACAACATGACCCATGCGGGCGAGCCGTTCGGCGGTCACCGCGACAACGAAGCGCTGCTGAACACTTTCGTCGACTTTGTGGCGGAATGTTTGCCAGGTGACATGGGTAAATATTAGTCTTGATGATCCTCTGGTGATGGTTTAATACGCACATTTTTAGACTTTAGTGGTGATGTCTCCGTCGTTTTCCTTCGCACTTTTTTGCCGTGAAAATTCGTTGAAACACTTATTGAACGCTTTCATCCTTAAAAACTTTCTATTTTTGTCTAGCATGCTCGTACATAACGTTTTGGGCGTGTTTTGCATCGTTCAATAATAATAGTGTTTGCTGTGTTTTCTTGTTCTCGTGTCTGTGCAATTGTAGTAAACGTGTCTAAAGAAATTTTAAGATCTATAGACACAGGTAGTAAAATTAATTTTAACTTAAAAAACTTCTATTTTACTACCGTGTTCGAAGATCAAATACAAAGATGCTTGATGTCACATTTAAATTAAGATTTAAACTAGTGCAGGATTCATTAACTTTAGACGATTACAAAAAATTAAAATTAATTCATTGTTCAAACTAATGTTGAATTCAGCGCTCTCCAGAAATACTGTGTGCATTTTTTTTTATTTTTTTTTATTTCACCGTAGCGCCTAGTTCACTACAGGAATACTGCACCCTCGTGTCTCTATGGAGATATGTGAGGGGCAGGGAAGGGAAGGGAAGAGGGATG
>JAUJYS010004073.1:0-12301 GCA_033995665.1 Melogona broelemanni | reverse complement strand
ATTTGTCACTTCAGTTTATATTTTTTTTAAGGCAAATCAGTTTCACCTGTATAATTACTATCCGCTTCCGTTGCCGTCTTCAAAGCGAAGTCGCGATCCATTTTGCCTTGCCAAGGTTGTGTCCATCTTGCCTTCGCTACGCTACGCGCGCGTACCGCTCCTTTACGCTCCGCTTGCGAAGAGCGATATACCGTATTTTCTGGTCGCTCATGTCCGTAAAGTGTAATTCAGTCTAAAATTCATAACACGTAAACGCCTCGAATAACCGTGGCCAATTATTTTTTTCCTTTTACGGAAATGTTTTTGAAATCTACACCCAGGTGGGCTACTTGTCTTTGACAAATAGTTTTTGATGACTGAAACAAGAAATAAATGCGTGATCGTGGAATATATGTATCATACTTGTTCTTGTGTTCCACCGATCGTAAACATTCCGCGGTATCTCATTCGAATTAAATGAACATTGAAAATACAAGTGAAATCTGACCCAATTCCATCCTAGTTCCAACGCGATGGCACAAAATAACCTAGTTTTGTAAATAGATTTGTTTCGGGGGAAATACTAAAACGATATTGGGTTTAATTCCGGCGAGGGTTTTCAGTTTTTCATTCACGGAGTTCTGGGTTACGACACGTGTCCCCTAAGTATTCCAGAAACTCCGCACTGGGCGCCTCAGGAAACGCGGTATAAAATGTTGGTAGTTGAAAGTCCTATTTTTGTTCATTGCTGTATTTTTGAGATATGAGCGAGGTTTTACGTACAGTGAACGCTTGGACACGGGATAGAATCAAGTAAATGTCGAGTGCGGCGGTGTTTATTTGAGCATGGTCCAACATAATGTCAAGGTTCGTAATTGTTGTTGTACGCCTTCTGACAAATTGAATTAAATTAAAAATTGATTATACATCCGCTGTGGCCGAGAGGTAGCGTGCTCGCTCGCCAACCAGCGGATCTGGGTTCGATTCCCAGTGCAGCCGATCGTTGGATTAGCTCGAGTACTGCGCGGAGGAAGGCAATGGCAAACCACCTCTGTATTCTGCCAAGAAAATCACAGGTGTCGAGTGATCGAGGGTCGGGGTCCAGAGACGACACGTTGCTGTTAAAACCAGTCATAGGACTGACTAACTAACTAAAACTGAAACCGCAAACTGTTTTTCCTCCCATTAAAGCCCCTTCGAAAGCGGAGCAAACACCCGCGAGTGGCTACACACTAGTGACGCTGCCCAGTTTATGACACAGGCTTCTGCCATCGATCTTGTTACAAGCGATTTTGTCACGGTATACCAGGTGCACGTAGATGGTGACGCGGCATGATGTTGATGGGTAAGGTACGAGCGCACGCCTTCCTGTGTGTGCTACCATGCATTGCAAATGGCCTCCCATCGAAATGTACGGGATTGTGCGTCAGTCTTGCAGTTTGCCTGCATCAAAGCAGAGGGACAAAATTAGCCATTCTAAGCCATGAAACGGTTTCATATGTAATCGAACTTTCAACGAATAGTTTTAAATGCCTAAAAATATTCATTTTTGAGCAGAACACATTGGAAAATTACTTTTCGGATTAGAAATGGCGATCAAATAAAAAAATGTACCACGAGTTTCGAATTTTGTCCTAATCGGAATGATTAATTTTACAAATTGTTCTGTGATATTAAATTGTAAACGATTAATTAGTTTGACACGAAATTCGTGGTAAGTAATTGTAATATGCATTCGAAATACCAAATAATATAGTTTTACTCAATACCAATTGAACTAATACCTGCCACATTCACAAAACGTAGTCGAATCTCGTCGGTTTTAAATGTATGACACAACGAAACCAATTGTCGAATCGAAACAATTGTTGAACTTTGTGCGAACCGATGGCCCAGTGGGTATGGCAACATCCTTCAGAGCGGACGGTCGATCCGGGGTTCGATTCCCGGCGCAGGCTCTCGTTTATTCGATCCTGGGGTACTGGCGTTACCCCTGAGCTTCCATTAAGGAGTTCAGAGCTTAGGGATGGATCCTGCAGCCTGGCTATACCAGCTGCCATTCCTTATCCCATCCCTGCCTCTTACATATCGCCATAGCGACACGAGGGGTAGTAACCCTTTAGTGATTGGCGCTACAGTGATTTTCGTTTTTAAATCCTGTTTTTTAAAACCTTAATTATGATTTTTTTTACCTTAGGAAATTATAGAAGCTCAATGTTTAACGCTTTCGGTCGAAACAAAAATTGAACAATTTTTTTTACTGAATTTTCTAAACAACAGTACTGAAAATTTTGACTAGAGTTTGTTGGCCATGCATGGTACAGTTGCGTGTGATTCTCGGGGCCCAGCAATCCGGTCGCGCCGCTGACCAGTCTAATGGCCAGTCCTCTACACACGCACACTGACCAGAGCGCGCCCTGCCCTGTCTGGCTGTGGTGACGCGCCGACAATGGCCTTTGACCCCGCTGCTTGTGTTGGTGCACTTGGCTTTGATGTGGTCATGTATGTTTACTTTGGAGTGCGCGGCGTATAAAAGCAATTGAGTGGTGTTGTTCTTAAGGTCAGACGTTACAACCGCACAACAACGGCCCTCTTGAGTATTCCGTACCTTCCTCAGACCCCACAACAGAATTCCTCAAATTCTACTTGAATTTGCTAGCAATTTCACGAAAGCCTGGACTCAAAAAGATAGAATTGGAAGAGAAAAAATTTGAAGAAGCGCCAAACTCTGGCTCAATTTGTAAAGGAAGTACTTCAAAAATGTATCCAGAGTTTGACGCTCCTTAAAGGGACTGCCAGCTCATGTCTGTAACGGATTCGATGCATGGCAGTTGTTGGAACCCTTGAGTAACGCTGCAGCTAATTAATTGCTCCGTCGCAGTTATGCATGCGTTCCAAGCGCTCCTAGCGACGAATTGTGATTTAACGGACTGCGCGCCACCTGTAGTCACCTGTCAAATAATGGAATTTACGTCACCCAGCGATCAAGCGCAGCGCCAACAAAATTTTTCCTCGTAAGTCGTGGCGGGAGAGTAGAGCGCGCGAAATTAGGAAGTCCGGAGCTTAGGTGGGGGGGGGATCCTGCAGCCTGGTTATTCCTGCTGCCATTTCAATCCCTTCTTCTCTTCCCTGCCCCCTCGCATATCTCCATAGAGACACGAGGTTGCATTAATCCTGTAGTGAACTACGTACCGATGGCTCAGTGGGTATGGCGACATCCAACGAAGCCGACGGTCCCGGGTTCGATTCCCGGCGCAGGCTTTCGTTTATTCGTTAGCCTAGGGTACTGGCTTCACCCCTGAGCTTCCATTAGGGAGTCCAGAGCTTAGGGGTGGATCCGGCAGTCTGGCTATTCCAGCTGTCATTCCCCATCCCTTCCCTTCCCTGCCTCTCACATATCTCCACCGAGACACGAGTGTGCAGTAATCCTGTAGTGCACTAGGCGCTACGGTAATTAAAAAAAAAAAAATAAAAAAAAAGAAACTTGGCACTACGGTGATTAAAATATATATATATATATATATACGAGGATGTGCACGCGGGGTCTCAATGTACGACTACCGTATATATATGATGTACCTGGCGACGCCGTAGTAACGCGTCAGTGGCCTGAAGGTGAGAGGGAGGGGCGTTTTTGACGTCTCCACTCTTATCTTTTAGGACCTATGGAGCCGTCAGGCGCCTAAGTCCAGCGTCATACTGACCCGACGCGTGGTCGTTGATCCATCTTCCTACCAAAAATTCACGATTATTACCAATTTGTATAAGCATGTCAAAATCGAAACGTCGATTTTTCGATACACTCGATTCTTTGCGCTAACCTTGCCTTGTGTTCGCGTCGCAGCCTCGCAGGGCTATCTTTGGCTTAAGTAAGATTGGAACTTTTATACATTGTCGTAAAATATCAATTCAGGAAACTGACACGTTTCTGCTTGAGGTCAAACTCCCTCGCGTTTGAAGTGAAAACTGTTTGGGGATGAAGACGACTGAGTTGACGAGACTCAAAGCACAAAGCAGAAAAAGAGAACAGACCCTTGATAACAGGTCCTTGCCTTATGTCACAGCTCCGCAATTTGGAGATGAATTTGGAGAACATGCGTTCTCAAGTTTATAAATATTTTTTCCCCCCAAATGATAGAGCCTATGAGCTACAATACTGTATACACATGTGTATGTGGTTAATCAAACCCGATGTGCAGATTGTCGATATCCTTGTAATCAGTGATAGAGCCTGCACGATTTTGTGTTAGGAATTAAAACACGCGTTGTTTTTCGCGCCACGTCTAACGTGGAATGACATGATATTAGGTCTTGTAAAAAGTCTGTTCTGGTTTACAGTGATGGGTAGGAACGGAACGGAAAGTTCACGTTCCTAGGAACTGGTTCCTTTTTTGGAGGACCGGAGGAACGGCTAGGTTCCTTCTTATTTTTGTGGAACGGGAACTGGTTCCTTTTCAAAAGGAACGAACTCAACACTGCTGATTTATCCGATTTGTGATTTGAGTCTCCCAGTCCGTCATGGACTTCAGTCGTTAATCTCGCTATTTCATTCAAGACGACATTTTATAACTGTATATTGATCTGCTTTATGAACGAAATTTATTCTCGAGCTTGTTGTCATTCGCGGTATATTTGTGTACAACTCACGTTTAAAACTCATTTAAAGTAAAATCGAGAAATGATTCGTGGTCATATATTGCCGTTAGAAACTCTTCGGTACAAACAGTTAGTGAGTACCGATCGATGTGCCTTTCTCGGTCCACTGTCCATTCGACAATTGAAGCATTGTGACGTGACCCCAGTGCAACTTCTATCCACGGTCTTAAGCAATACGTCACGTCGAATCTGCCCGATATCATTGCTTAAGCAGTCCTAAACTTTCCCTGTCATCTTTGATATATGAGCTAGTTCATGTGCAAAGTTTCTATTTCCTTTAAACTAGCGTCGGTCAGTCTTGAAATTCTGTTTGCTGCTATTTATTGCAGCGGTCAATGCGTTCAAACAAAATACAATTGTAGATTATTAAAATCAATATATCATCTGATCCTTATAAAGCAAAAAATAAAAACAAATGAGACTAAAAATTGGCAACAATGATATTACTGCACTAAATTAAAGGTGGAAATTGTACAATTTATTGATCTTAGGTAGTAGGGATTTCTGTATAGGAAGTCTTTGTCTGACTGTTTATTTGTTTAACTGCGTCCGGAGCATAGCTGACTGAGATGCTGATGATAAACCGACTGGCGAAACTAATTTGATAAGAATCAATTGTTATTGCTCATCTATTTTTAAGCAAGCGGCATTCATTCCATCTTTAGTTGACGGGGGATACTTTTATTTCTATTGACGAGAAGTAAGACGTCGCAAGAAAAAAATGCCTATAGGGCATCCCGTGAATTCCGCGTTGTTATGCGTATGGTGTGTCGCCACGCATTAAGTCAACTCCACAGATTTGGGAGCTTTAAGCATTGGCGAGTAATGCGGGGGCTTAGTTCCGTGTTTGCGCACACCGTGCACACTTGTAATTGATTGCCATTGTGATTCAAGTCGGGCGTAGGCTTAAGTGACACAATAATCTACTTTGGATTCATCGCCAACCAACCGACCGTGTAACACATTTCATTTACTCGACTTGCCAAGGCAGTCTGCCAGAATCAGGTCTGTGCATGTCTATAGGACATTAGTACAAGAACGTAACCAGGTAAATATTCACCTCGACAACAACTACACTTCACTGTACATTATAATTACACTGAGCGTTTAATTGTAAGTATCAGTGAAAATGTGCTGCGATTTCCTTATTGAGTATTTTTATTTTTGAATTATGAACTACATGTATATATTAATAAATGTTTCTATTTTAGTAATGTATACTGACGTTTTTGAACGTTGGTTGAACACTGGTACTAAATAAATAATTAGTCAATCTATATCTGGTAGGAATTTGGGGTCGGTTGATAAAGATACATTTTATTTCGAAAAATCCCATTACCAGTATTTACGATTCTTTAAAATCGATTTTAAAACATATGCACCTATTTGGCGAACTTTTAAACACTGGCACTAAATAAATACATGTAATTAGTTAATCGGTTGATCTGGTTGAAATTTGGGGTCGATTGGTCTGGCCAGAAACAACTTTTTTCTCTAAAATTTCACTTATTTACCGGGTACTATTTATTTAAAATGATGTATTCATACTAGAACTGTCACCTATTAAGTATTTGGTTAATTCACGATCTAGGTGAATTTTAAAAAGTATTTGGGTCGTGGAAGTCACACAATCAAATATAGTGTCAAAACAGGCAGACATTGTCATGTACAAAACAACTAAAATGCCATGTAATTGTGCTAGAACGCCTATGCAATTATGTGTTACGGACTGACTATAGTGTCAAAACAGGCAGACTCACTGGCATAGGCTGCCTACTTTACCTATTCATGGTCCCATTTAATCAATGACGACCGCATAGTCAAACATGACTTCAAAAGATTCCGCTAGGCGCAATTGAGTTTAAATTATTTTATGCTTTTATGTAACTTATACACGGATCGAGGAACTACGAATTACGAATTAATTCATACTAATTCCTGATTTTTTAATTTTCTCAATACTATTCAACCATACCGTTTAAAAAAAAAAAAATAAAAAAATAATTATAACATTTCCAGTTGGATGTCCATTTGTTGCATCGTTTGCGCCTATCCTTACCTTTACTGATGCTTTGCTATGTGGGAGGTCTAAACAATTAGCCGATTCTTAGTAGGCCTACTCGGCTGGCTCTCTCTCCTCTCAATTTTCCCTACGAGGGTTTGTCATGACGGCGGGCTGCAGGTAGACCTATCTTGTCGGCCATGTTTGTTGCGGTGGACCGCCGCCGGTCCCTGTTTTCATTCACGTACATGAGAGGTTGCAATTGGCGTGGTCAACCTACGAAGGACTCACGGCCGCATGCCAACTACGGTTGATCCAACAAACAGAAAAATGATTTCCCAACCCCCAGTCGACAATGTTAAAAATTTCTATTCTTTTTTTCAGGAGTTATGATTTGTTGGACATTTGGAACGAAATACCGGGTGAATTCGTTTCATATTGTCGGGACAGTTTCGGACTCATCACGCCAGATGGCGTTCTTGTCTGTGACATTTTTTGAGGACCGTCTCCTAATTTCGTCGGATTTGCGGAAATGTAGTCATGCGTTTATTGTTGTGGGAAACACTTACATAATAACTTGAGAAAATATATTACACAAGCACAAAAATTACGAGTAGAGACACTGCCAAAATAAATTTGAGATATCAATGAAGATATAAATGGGTACAAGCATGGGCATAAACAGCCTAAATTGCCAAAAAATATTTATTTGCTAACATAAGCACCAGTTGTAATTTTTATTTAATTCAATATGTCATTCAATTTATTCTTTCATTCAATTTCTTTCGAGAAACAGTCTCTACTCTCTCGACTAATGACTATGAAACCATCTAGGGTAGTTCGAATGTTGGTGGCCCTACCAACGACGTTGCCCAACCCCTACATTCTCTTGGTTTTACACAAAGCCACAAGCTTCTGGCGTGTTTACTTAGCGGAGTGATTGCATCAGGTCTGCCGGTCATTTGATCTGTACAGCCGAGTCATTTGTTTTTCGCTCCTCGGTGCATGCACGGGCCCCTTTCGAAACGCCCCCATATCTCCAACCCCCCTCCTTGTTCCACCAACCCTAGCACGCACCCCTCCAAACCCGCGACGCGAGGGGTACGGGTACGGGGCACTGAATGTGCCCCCCTCTGAGGCGACAATGGCATCCTCCCCCTAAATGTCCTCGACGCGGGATTTTGGCGCCTTCGTATCGCATTTTTACATCGAAGTCAGGACTTTAGAGCGACACGTTAGCGCTGAAAATTATTTCAGAGCTAATCGAAACTCCAAAAAAGGCAATTTCAATCCAATCAGCGATTATGACATCTGTCTCCAAAGTTTTATTTTCTTTTTGAAATCATATTTCTCTATTTTAACTGTAATTTAATTTTAATTTTTTGTGCACATACTTCCATTCGTGAATATTATGATTTAAGACATTTAAAGTATTGCCTTGGTAACGCCGTGCATCCGTGATCTGGTATTAAAAATATTTTTGAAAGAATTTTAACTTTGAAAGATTTTTTTAAAAATGCATTCCGTTTAATTATTAACCTAGTGTCAGAGAGTGTTCACCTCCGTTTTGTACATCACTGCATCTAACGCAATTTATAATACCAACTTTTGAACATCATAGCTCAGTGGTATAGAGCTTCCGCCATGTGTGCGGCGATCCAGGGTTCGATTCCCGGCTCGGACATGCTTTATTCGAACCCGAGGCACAGGTGAAATTGTGCTCCTCCATAAAATCTTCTTTCGAGGGGTACATAATCCCCTTTAGTGATATATTATTTATGATGGCTCACTCGATAGTTTCCAAAGTTATCACCACTTTCCATTCAGCCCTCGTAACGTATTCGTTCATTTTATTATTGTCGTCTTTCCAATTGATCAGGTCGTGTTCACCTACATACGATCGGAGGGTAAAATTCCCCCGTTCAATGAACGGCTTGTGCCTTCGTGGAGATGCGATAATCCGGTACTGAAAATTTGGTGAGGTTAGGTAAACAGATGGTGCTCAGCCTCAATGTGTGTGTGTGTGTGTGTGTGTGCTGTTTGTTTTTCGGCAATGTAAACTCAGTCCAATGACAAATACTTTTTCGAGTTTGCATTAGTTAGGAAAAACACAAGAGGCGGGCAATGCAAAGAGTTTGGAGATTGTTTTTCCAAATAAAAGACTTGTTTGTTGATTTTACAATTTGCTGGCGTAAGCCTTAAACAAAATATATGGTTTCAATGTTTTGTCGGTGACCTTGCTATTTCATGTTTCAATTACAATTATAATTCTAATAACAAACATTTAATCGTCAATTTTATGCATGGCACTAGTGGGGCCTTTTCATCGCTTATAACAGTAATTTTCCATGGATACCTTAAACTAATTATATCAAGCGAAAGGTAAGAAAAGCGGGCACAATTAATAAAATAACGGTTAATTCAAAAATTGAAAACCGCTTAATTGCGGCATTGGATAACAATTACATACAATAACAGATTAGGTTTTGTTGGTGAGAAACATTTTACAGAATGAATAAATAAATGCGTTACTTTAGAATTAGTCGTAAATATTTAAATTAAATCATATTATAGTTTGTTCATTCAATAATTCACAAGCAATTTTTATTTATTTGTCGATTGGATCAATGTAGGATATTTGTAGTCGAATCAATAGCTAATATATTTTATGAATTTTATTATTGGTTTTATGTCAATTTAATTTTGTTTTTTAATTGGGATTGTATCTTGATTCTAATTAATATACTTTTGTGGTATCTTTGATTGAATTAATTTTTATTGCGATATCATGTTATTTCGTGGATAGCATTATCCTGTGTAATATCACCCTTAATTCGTGTGGTAAGTATTTTAAAAGCATTTTAGGTTCAATGAAGGAATGCTCGTAGGAGCCGTATGTAAAAACAAGAAGATGAAGGGTCCGTGACCCTTCAATCTTCTTGTTCTCATTTTAGGTTCAATTAATTGTTAAAAAATATTGTTTTCGATTACTTTTTGGCGATTGTTTTCATGCGAGCCCTTGTTTCTTGTTTATTAAATTTTTAATAAAAATAAAAAAAAAAATAGTGAAATCTAAATATAATTTCATTAAAAAAAAAATTGCGCATTCGCTTTCTCACATTTGTCATTTTGTTTGACCGATGTCGCTAAGGACGATTTGTTCGGTACGATGATGGCTTCTCCTCGCACCTGCTTTTTAGTGGTTGTTCGACCGAGTCATGGCGCCATGTCGCGATGGAGGAAGTGCGCACCCGACGCCACTCGGTAATCCACTGAAAGCCAGCCACTGGCCAGCTACAGAGAGAGAATAAAAAGCCACCAAAATGCAACCTTTCATTACGAGAATTAGCTTTCTGTGTAGACTTAGCGGCTGGTTCGTAAGTGGCATGCGGTTATCTAGCGACCGCGCGAGCCTTTAAAATAATGTCCTCTCCGCCGTCTACGAGTGTTGGAGACCATCTTGCAATACCGCGTTCACACCGCACCTTCCTCTCCGGTACAAACGCTTGAGTGGAAAATGTGTCTGCAAGTAACAATAGTAGTAGTCTATGAATTTTTAGCAGTAGCTATATGATTTTCTAATGCTTTTGGAGCATTAAAACATGTACCCGAAGCTTGAATTGTTAATTTTCCTATCAAGTCACCAAGCAGGTTATTTTCGCTTTTTAAACGGTTTTACAAGGCAGAAAATTTTAAATGACATGGTCTTAGCAAATGATACCTTACATGCATTATGTAACACACATTCGGTAGAATATGGAACGTACGTAAAATCTTATTTACTTGTAAAATGTGTATGTTATTTATTTACATTTCTTGTGATACAAAGTAAAAACAAGATCTGCCATCACCTCATAACTTCTGAGGAAATTTCCCACCCCTTAGCCGAACCGAGTTACAAGCTATGAGGGGTGGGATGTACATTTTTTTTAAAAGCACACCTTTAACGTGAACATATTCGTGCATACCAAACATTCGGTAGGATATGGTAAAAACTTATTTACTTGTAAAATGTAAATTTGATGAAATTTGGAAATCGCCCCACAGATTCTGTTGATTTTGGTGTTTACATTTGTGTTCAAAGTTTTCTCCTCATATTTTTGCCGGTGGTTACTCAGAAGGAAGTACAAAAATCTTTCAAAAGATCATGATCTAACTTTTCTTATTAATCCTTGAAGGGTATTTTTGTAACTATTAGTAGAAGACAAAGTCTAGTGGCGCATGAATAAGTATTCTTCCAAAACCGGTCCAACAAAGAAAACGTGGCCCCTGATTTGAAAATTTCAACAGTATGAAAGTGAGAGTGTAATATGAACAGCTGGCGATTTCGTTGAACCTATTGGATATGTCCCCCCCGGGGACAGATTGTGGTTCCCCGGCCGATATCAGCGCAGACTCGCCGGATCACTCTTGACAGTACGAAGCTCGTCGCCGTCGAGAACCCGCCATCAAGCCACGGTCGCAAGCTGTCGCGACTTTATGGGGATTACTTGGGAGTATTTGCGACGTTTTTTCTTCAAAATTGCTTCTAAAAATACTGCCTACAAACTGCGGTAGGGTCGAGCCACCGCCCTTGCCGCATTTCGGAAAATTATATTCACTGCAAATCCGTTTGGCTTCATTTTAGACACGACCTTTGGTGACAGCCATCGCTCAGAAAGAAGTTTAACTTGTTCGCATGGAGCGAGTGTTATCTGTGTCTCAGCCTCGTTGAATACGGTTGTTGGAGAAAGCAAAGATTCAAATTGTCTAAAACGTTGTTAATCTGTCTAGTCTATTGAGCATCTGCTGGATACTCGTCGGTGTAGTGGTGAGCGAACGCCAACGATGCACTCGCGCTACAATGAAACCTAGGACAGTCTGGGGGAACGATGACGTGAGTTGGCTAGACTAAAAAAAAATAGCATAAAGCAAAAGTTTAGGTTTATCAATGTGCGAAATATAACAGAATCGTACTTGTTAGTAGTCGTAGTAGTTTACTTGTTAGAAGGATTATATACACTCGTGTAAATAAACATAGAGATGGTAGTTCGTAGGAGCTGTTGTCCCGCCATCTTATAGTAAATAAACATGTTTATCTAGGATGAATGTTAAATTATCGAAAATACCAGGATAAAAATTGGACGATTCAATTTATGCAATTTTGAGGTCGCCATGTTTTTCAGTGAAAACTTGCTCATAAATGGGACGGCACGTTCTTCGCAGTCGTCGTCGAAGACACGGGCAAAATAAAATACGATCGTGTTGAAAACTTGACAACCAATAAAAATAGTTTACGGTCCTGTTGACTACATAACTTACGAGAAGCGTTTTGCGCTACTTCACTCTCCGTCAACAGGTTAATTGTCGACGAGAGTCTTGGCCTCTAAAATGTTGAACTGTTTGTAGCCAGCGTGTTTCTATTTTTATAAAACCTCAACATTTAGAATCATGTTTGTCCGTTCAATATTTGTATGCATGTATTAGAACTGATAATGGACACAAAATGTTAAAACCACTTTCTTGCGAAATAGTTCAAAATATCCACCCCAACGTTGAACAAGATGAAATACTAATTAAGTAGTAAATGTATGAAAACTTCGTTTTTTGGATAGAACCTTTTGTTTATACAGGGTGGGCAAAAAAAAAAGGCACCCCAAATGGTTTTAGCTACAAATTGAGCAA
>JAUJYS010004072.1:0-12356 GCA_033995665.1 Melogona broelemanni | reverse complement strand
ATTTTCACAAGTATCCCAGGATCGAATAAATGAGAGCCTGCGCCAGGAATCGAACCCGGGATCGCCAGCACCGCGCAGTCGGTTGCAGCACAGACTTGGGATAGACGGGCCCCCGTACACTATTATGCAGTGTTACAAAGAAAATAATAGAGATAATGTTTGAGTAGGTGGTCTTAGTGGGATTATCTAATTAATTTCAAATTAATTATTGACAAATATTTAATGAGAATCAATTATTTCTTTTAGGATCAATTGACCTTTGCGGATCAAGCCACCAACCCCCCCTCTTCTAAATTGATTGACAACACTATTTTATAACTTTGAAAAAAAAATGGCAGCTCACAAAACGATAATTGATTGATTAACAAAAAGATGATCAATTAACTAATCTGTTCTTCAATACTTAGTATTCAAAACGAAAAGTAACAATTTCCTTATTGCAATGGTTTGGTAGCAATTGCGTTGGTAGCGACAATTTTTTATTCTATTTTCCTCAAATCCTTCGAGATTCCACTCAAACGTCACCGATTGACAACACAGCTAGTAAAAGTTCACAGAATCGGTCAGCACAGCTAATCCGTTCGACGATATATTTGAAAGGGTGCGTCACAACGAATTACACGTTAATATTACACCACGCGATAGCCGCACAACAGTTGACTAGAGGGGCTTTTCACGCCAAAGAGGCTTGTTACGTTGACCGGAAATTCGAACACGACGCCCAAGTCAGGGCTGACGCGACGATGCAGAGAGCGAACGCGCGCACGGCTTTCTGGCTTCGTCGTGTATCCGAAGCCCACTCCATCAAGAAGAGGGATCCGAATCGCGCAGTCAGTGAGCGCCTATAAAAGGCATACGTCGTCGACATGTACCGCAGTACCAGTATAAAATGTGTGCCAATAAAGTTGAGTGAATGAGTCGATGTTTGTGGATACCAGAAGATGCGTGCCATTTGTTTATTGATGTGTCTCCTAATTTGTCCTGCTAGTAACAAACACACAAGAACAGGAATAACCAATAATAAATAGGGTATCGAGGAGCGCATGTCATTGATATAAAATTGAGCAGAGAGTGCACACGAATCTTCGTGCAGGATGATGCGTACCATTTCTTTGATATTACCATTTCAACTGCAATTAAACGTCGATCATTTGCTATCAGCTGTCGCACGCGATTAATTGTTTGAGGGTATCAGTTTTCCGAAGGCCTCCAAAAACGAGCCGCATCCTCAAATGACTCTTTGCCGTTACGAAGGTGTGCGCAAACGACTCGTAGACACACTTTCGCGTCACTGTATCATTTCCATAAATTTGCCGTTTTCCCCAATTTGAAACAAAACTTGATGTTGACTCTTTATTCCATTTTAGACCAATGACATGCACTCTTCCGTACCCAGTCTGTTCTTGTGTGTAGCTGTCTGTTCGTTACGAGCAGACGATTGACCTGTTGGGACAAGTCACAAATTAGGAGACACATCAACGATGCTGTATCCTCAACTACGGCAGATACATACTCCTTCACCGAACTTTATTGCCACACCTTGCAGGTGGTGCGCGAGTTAGCAGCATATACTTGGGCCGGGGACGATCACGTGACCAGCACCGAGAGATGTCGCGGGCGAGTGTTGTGTTGACTCAAGTGTTGACGACTCCAAAACCTCGGATATATTTTTATCGAGGGTCTCGCAGCTTGTGTGCAGGCGTGTGGTCATCGCTGGACTTTGGCCACGCTCATACCCGAGGGTTAGAGTTGGTCGTGCTCTGAAAACGTCAGCTTTGACCGAGATGGTCATTCGCGAGCAAAAGTAGTTTTCATCTTAAACGCGTTCTAAATTTACCCGAATTTTTTCTCCTTGAAACTAGAATATGTTACGGTACTGGTTTCCGAGTGATCGAAGATGGAGGATTGCGGTCGGGACCTTTAGAAATTTTCCAGATAGAACAACAAATTCCCATGATCATATTTCTTAAAAATGAATATAAAAATGTGGAAACTGCGCCTGTTTGATATCAGGTACACTTTGATTTTTTTAACCTAAATATCAAAGGAAAGGCTAGACATCTATCTGGTAGTGTTTATCATCGCACTTTAATATAACAATAAATCGTGACTCCTTATTTTGAACTACAGTTTCCTTGCATTCTTCTGTTTCTGTTTTTTTTTTTTGTATTTTTTTAACGGAACCGAACAAACGCCCGAGATCGAATAAACGAGAGCCCAAATCGGGAATCGAACTCCGTGATCGTTGCACCACAAGTGGCTGCCACTTAGGGTACGACGACCGCACAAAATAAAAATAAATCTATAAAAGTAGATGCATTCAATAATTTTCTTTTCGCCTTTTTAAGACCGCGAACGACTCTTGTGTGACCAGCTTGCTGTTTTCTTTCCCGCCATGACGAGCACTACCAACGAGAGCGGATTTGGCGAGTCTGGGGACTTTGCAAGTTAGCGCGCACCACAACCGTAGAGAAAGACTATATACACACACACACAGGGAACATCTACGCAGAAAGAGACCGACAGCAAGAGAGAGAGATCGTCCCAGACCTTCGTCGCTAAGTTCACTAATCCGGCACCAGACACAGGTTATAGTGCCTTGACGAGTCATCTCATGGTTTAAGGGTGGTGGTGGAAGGGGGGTAGGGGGGGACGCTAATGCAGAGGGGAGGGATTTTTGCGTAGGCAGATAGATGGTGAGTGGGGGGGGGGAGGATTGCTGTAACGACATGGTCTTAGTCCAGTGCACGTCAAGGTCCTCGTCGGTCAGCGGGTTTCCGTTTATCAACGACGATAAATACTGGGATTAACCGGAAGTACAATTAACAGGCGCCGCGCGCGCTATTATATAATCTCCGGCGGGGCGAACCCGGATTTTAAGGTTATTTTCTTTTTATCTTTGTATGCATTCTGCGCCCCATTTTCAACGTTGCTGATTTGGGGCAATTTGGTACCGAAATCCGAATTAAAAGTTAATTTCAGTCTCGCCGTATTAATTCGGAAGCAATGACCGTATTAAAAATTGCGCCGAACGAGACATCGTTTGCGAGCGTACAGGTTTAGTGTGTCGTTTCAATTTCTAAAAGTCTTAAAATTTAAGCTTTATTCGTACGATTCCATTAATTCGCAGAACACACAAAGGTTGATCATATTTGCGCGTGCGCGCTAGCGGGGCTACTTGCTTGAACAAGAGTGTGTCCTGACTTGGTCATTCGGCTACCGTAATAGGCCCCGGGGCTACTTGCGGGTAGGCATTGTAATTGTTGAGAGATGTGTTTTCTTTAAAAATGATTGTAGGAGCCGTTGTAGAATAACAATAAGAATCGAAAATATCTTTGACCAGAGAAGATGTAACGGCAACTTCTTAGGTAGTAAACAAATAAAATTGATTCTACTACTCGAGAACTTATATTATAATACAGATGGTGCGAATATGTCTGTGGTTATTTCTAACACATTTTTTCATCTATTTGTTACAAATAACCACATACATATACTCACCATCTGTATTGTAACATAAGTTCTCGAGTAATAGAATACATTGTATTTGTTTACTACCTATAAGGAGTTGCCGTTACATCTTTTTCTCTGGTCGAAGATATTTTCGATTCTTATTGTGTTTTCTTTAAACGGTATAATCAAAACCTTTTTTTTTTGTCGTGGTACTCGTTATCGTTACAACATGTCAAGAGTTCCTCCGAATTGGTAGCGTTTTGGCTTTTATAAACTGGTGGACGTAAGTTCAGACCCCAGCAATGACTATTTTTTTCTTCCCTTTTTTGCAAGCTTCTGTGTCAGCATCTCATAAATAAATTTTATGGTTATGTCGATGCTTTTATCAAGTTTTTTTTTTCTCCGAAAAACGAAGTTTTTTTCCTTTACTTATTTTGGTTTGGTGAGCTTAATTTCCATTGAAATGTATTCAAACCATATTCATGAGAATACATGTATTATGCAAGTCCAGATGAAAAGCTTAAGCCATTTCGGCAGGTTTTTGTTTTTATTTTGATCAACACGTGAAAAGTTCAAAGTTCGCCTAAATTAAAGTGTACCTCGTATGTGCGCGAACATCAGCTTCCCAACCCGAAAATCGATCCGTTGTTGTTTGCTGACATTATGCCGTGATATCCTATAACATGGTGTCTTTATCTGAACAAATCAACTGTCGTCCTTGACCCGCCGGTCGCGTTTACCATTCGAGAATAACACCGGCATGGCCCGTAGCGTCGGCGCAGTGCCATCCGGCACCTATCTGGTCCGACGGGGTAACGCGAGCAAATGGAGCATACTGCACTCACTCCCTATCTACTGTTCCGTGTACATGCCATGTTGAGGGCTGGTGGGTTCGTGAAAGGGGGGTGGGGGAAGGATGGAGTGACGGGGGAGGGGGAGAGGGCTGGTTTTGGCATCTATGTAGCGCGAGACAGTTTCGTTTGGCCGTGGGCCAAAAGACTCAATAATGCGTTCGCCGATCAATTGTGATGTTTACATCGAAGCACTCTCTGACTTTTGTGGAACGATGGCAATCTAGATTTCGCGAAAGACTGACAGGCATATCAACTGTGTAATATGGAGGAGGAGGGGGATGGGGGGGGATAACATGGCAACAACGGCATACTGTCGCCGACTTATTTCTTCCCCGCGTTATAGATTTTCGGGAATGATATCCGAAAATCTCGAATTACCTTCGAAGAAAGACAAGAAAATGGACGATTCGTAGAAATCCTTAAAGGATAACAATATCCGATTATAAATAGCAGACGTTTTTGAGAATCTTTGGAAATACAATAGAATCTTTGGAAATCAAATCCAAAACGCTACTATTTCTGTTGTAATTCATTGATATTTTTTATATCGAACGGTCATAACCTTTGCCAAATGGAAGGCATAGAAAAATAAAAGAAATGAGAAAGCATGAATGAGGGAAGGCATAGATGTACGCCAGAAAGACAAGCAATACGGAGAATTTAAAATAAATTGTGCTTAGATAGACGTTTCTTGTAATCAATCCCTCTTTCAATGTTAATAATTAGTAATAGCATAGAAAAATTATTCAACTATTTACTAATTCTCAGCTAATTCACAAAAATCCCATGAGACACCTACTCTTCGTCTTCGTCCATGCGCTGCCCCTTATGGGTTTGCATTGACAAACACTACATGCACGGCAGCAATAGCTCCACTTGATTTTTGAAAGCAACGTGGTATTCAATCAGACTTCAACGATATGTGAGTAACTGACTATAATGTCACGTTATAATGTTATAATGTCACGCTATGTAGTCATACTCTGTATTTATCGATTTTTATTTAGCATTGTAATGTCATTGCATACGCTTTGACATTACTGGCATTTGTTCTGCCAAAGACAACTCAAATCAGTGTAATCTATCAGTATTCTATTCGTAACACACCTGTTTATGATTGTATGACAGCTGAAGATCGCAATGGCGCGAGTGAAACTTGGGCTGTCAACCACGAAAATTATAACTATTGATATGAAATGTCTAGGCTACAGTCAGGAGATAATTGACTGACTTGTAGGGTTTAAATCTAAGCTTTTAGTTCCGCGTCATACTGATTTCTAATTTGCATGTCATTTTTTTTTTTAATCAGTAAATACGTAAAAATGAAATATCCGTTAAGCCCAATTTTTCCTAACCAGCACAATGGGGAACGCCAATAACGTTGACTCGGATACGGAGGTCTCGCGCGGCTAAGATTCCAACCGTCTTTCGCGACGTTGCTACACGACCAAGTTAATGAAAGTCTTTCTTTTGTTTTGTATAATTGCTAGCGTTGCTAACAGGACGACAGAAAAACTATCTCGTTTAGCGAGCTTCGTCTAGCCATTCAACCAACCTCAAAATCCATTTCCTATCTACAGACATACTCGCGGAAACGTAAGTAGTACATTGTTACAGTTTCCTGTAAACCATCAAGTCCTTCCTCTACATTTGTGTCTCGTTCCCTGCTCCAAATATAAAACGTTCCGCCATTTTATTTCCCCCCTTTACTAAATGACATTTATGCCCAGTCCAGTATAATCCAATAAACGGCAGGGAACACAAATCAACATGTTTTTCTTGGTCTATTTCCCCCCCACCTACATCTTTCTTCTAGATTGGACGCGGGGTCTACATCCATACGGGCATATTCGTTCGATGCATGGTGGTCATTGCGTGCGAGGACCCCCTGTATTCATTAAGCCCACTCCAATCAGTTACTTTCAATCAAGTCTGACTGTCCAAGCCAATCCGACTATGGCTCTAGCCAGTGGTTGGACCATAGATGGGTGTATGTAATACGTACGCATAGAGGAAAGGGGATAGGGGAAAAAGAAAAAGTCCACGTCTACGTGATTTATAGACAAACTGACTTCAATGGCGGCGTGCATGGCTTCACGTACGTCAATCCTCCCGAGATCATTCAGCCTTATCGTGCAACTGAGTTCGAAAACACGTTCACGAGATCACATGTAAAATGCAAAAAAACAACTGGTAACCAGAATTAAAAAAAAATAATAATAATAGTAATAAAAATAATTACAAAGTGTTTGATAAGATCGTCGCTGATTTAATGAACTTTTCAATATAAATCCTCAAATTCGTCAACTCCTTTAATTCGACAACCTCCTCTTTAATTAATAAGATACCTGGCCTAAAAGAAAAAAATAAATTACAGAATAAGCGACATCGCCATACATTCATTGTCTATACAACAGATATTATCCGTTGATAAACTCGACTATTCCTCAAACAAGTGAAAAATGTTTTTAAATCTCCTTAACACAAGCTAATATTTTTTTATATTGTACGACTCGTCATAGTCCAGTCAGTATTGCAACAGACAGCGGTACGGCAGTCCCAGGTTCTATTCTCGACCCGGGCTCGCGTTTATTCGATCCCGGAGGGATGAAAATGTGCCGCTCAGTCTAAGGTTTGATCCCTAAGTGGGATACAGAACATCCTGTATTATTATTCTCTACAGTGAATCCGAGCAAAAAAATATACTCAGTATTTCACCCGTTCGTCTAAATGGGCGATTTCCAATGAACTGTAGACTATGGCAATTACACTCGAACATGCGAAAACTAAACAGTTTAGGGAAGTTGTCATGGTTATGGTGATTGTGCAATCATTAGCATAAAAGGCGCTGCATTATCGTTTATTGTCGGGGGACCTTCGAAACCGAACTAAAAATGTTGCCTAATGTTGGCGCATTGAATACGTAATTGCGGTCCGTCTACTATTGAACCAGACCAGACAATAATAATGTCAATTGTGAACAGCGGACATTAGCAAATAAATGTTATGGCAGCGGGGCAGAAGGGTAAACACACCGGGGGAAACATTACCGCATGATGTTGCCTAAATTAACATCCACAACTTGCATCCTGACAATAAAACTTCTTCGATGTCGGTCGAGTTGAATTTGTCGCGTTACCGATAAATATATTGAAACGGGGTTCCAGCAGTGGATAAGCTGGAATGCTAGACGCACCACCAATTGAAAGATCTTCGAAATACCTAATGGAAACGCGCCTATAAGAATCTCTGTTTTTACAGCGTCAAACCATCTGCGCTGGATCCCAGCGACCACCAGCACCGGTAACAGCTGCTTGTGAATACGGGAACAACGTACAGACATAAATATTATCCTGAGCTCTATGGAGAGGGACAACCACATTTCTAATATAACCAATTGTGTAGAACCGAAAGTGTTGTAGACATTCAACATAAATAAACGCGATTAAATATTCATTCGATTTTCCATTAAATATTCTCATATTATTTTCTAATATTATAAGCCTCAATGTGGTGTATGTGTGTGTCTGTCTGTCAGTGACTGGCTTTTGTGGCCTGCTCTGTTTCGCCTGTGCATCTGTGCGTGTGACTCACACAGTGTGACTACTACACTGTGCGTACGTACTACACGTTCCTTCGCTCCTTGTCGTTGGGTGCGTGTCGACAATTATTTCCAAGGGTTTAATGCAACTTTCGATTTCTAAATTTAAATTTAAAAAGCCACATCGAAGCTAGTTCATAAATGCTATTATGTTGGTAACTCAACATTACTAGTTGATAGATTTATATTATCGATCGTAGATAATAATTAGGGAAACTGTTATTCTTGTAGAACAAACTAAGTTTTAATTAGAAGAGGTGCAAAACACAAATACATCCGGACTTGACAGTTGGCAAGATCAATTTTTAAATTATGCACGTGACAGAATAGAATTTACTTTTCTCCACGCGCAGTGCATAAAATAGATATGTAAGCATAGAAACTAAACATTATTTTATGCCAAGGAAATAAGTTGCCATGTAGTTGGCGCTACAATCCCATGGTTGAAATCTGAACCGACCCGTTGGAGACAATTTTTAGCAGCAGTGCTCGAATGATTGGGAAATATTCATCTTAAAACCTTATTCCACGAAAATAATCCTGCTGTTTACCAAATAAAGGGTCAAGTCAATATTTTTTTCTAAATTAATAAATATTTTGAGTGGTTGGAAATAATTCATCACTATCCGTATTACGCTACACCATGCGAGTGGGTCAATTTTAACAACTAGCTAGAGTAGTCTATGCAGGTCTTTGTCAGTTACCCCGACACGGACTGGCGCGATTCATGCGTCAACCATCCTCCAGACGCGGCATCGAGTTAACGAACGATCCGGCTGCATTTTTCCGGGACGACGCCAACTTTCCGGTGCCTTGCACGTGTCTGACTTCCCTTTTTACGCTACCTTTATTCTCCTCGTGTGTGTCACTGTCGTATAGGTCTAGGTCTAGTGGGCGGTTTCTCGGAGGAGCTTTCGTGGACCAACAGCTGACAACTGTCTGAAGCGCGCGTCTTATATTTAATCGATCCTCCTGAGGATTATGTGTAGGTATAGTGCTGTCGCGGGAGAGTTCCATTCAGGGACTGCGCCAATGAAGTAGAGGGGGTAGAAAACGCATGGTGCATACTTTTCTTTGCCGCTAACAGCGCCTTTGCCAGCGATCACCGGAAAATGTGCTAATGGGATTACACAATTGCTAAACTAATAAAAAATCACCAAAAAAACAACTAATTCGAATAAGATTACGTCACTAGGGATTGAGTTATTCTCTAACTTTGATAAATAATTTGGCTATTCAATTGATTTTTTTTTTCTTAATTCCAAATGTCAAAATTGTCAAAATTTTCAAAATTACCAAATTCAAATTATTTATTTCAAATTCAAATTTCAAAAATTTTTAAATTTTAAAACCACAGGATTGAACAAAGGTTGAACAGGACACAAGCAGATATTTGCAACCGGAAATTAGAAATCATGAGAAAATGAACAATAAAACATACTTTTGGATGACGGGGCAAATTCCAAAAAATTCCAATTCGTTATCGTCACTACAAATATAGTTAGATATGTCACATGCAGACCAATATTTGGTGCTGTTTTCCACTTTTAGAAAACGGTTACAAATTTGAGAGGTAATTTCAAAGTCATCGCGCAGGAATTAGTTAGCGCAGTTATCACATTGTCATGCAAAGCCTTGCCATTGCGTAGCCGCCGCAGCATTTCTATTCAACGAAAATGTCATTAGAGGGCGCTTCGATCACTCTCCTTTCTCGAGTGGCTCATATTCGTCGTCCGAGTTATCCGTTTTGCGCGCAACGAGATTGCAAATGAAACTTAATTAAACGAAAACATGAACCCCGCGCGCCGTCAGGACATTTGTGTTTCATTAAATTTCATTTCCTGACACTCGGGCGGCAAAGAGGGCATTTTCTGGCACAACGTTGAGCAATTTGTTTTCCCGACCGTGTCAGCGACTGGCACGGAAGTCACTATGCCCACGTCTCCCACTCGCACCATGGAACCAGTATGGCGAGGAACAGAACGGAAAAGTTCCTAGGAACTGGTTCCTTTTCTGAGGAACTTTGGAACGCCAAGATTCCTTTTCCTTTGGAAGCAACTCTTGTAAAGTACGTTTCGTTCCATGTTTTCAGGAACTGGAACGGTCGTTCCTTTTACAATATGCAGGGCATTTATATAATTAATTTTTAAATATTCCACCTCTTTATCGACTAAATATTTATGGAAAATGATTACGTTCGAATTGAAAGATCACGAGATAAAAATACCATGTACTAATGGAATTGTTGGGATAGATGGAATATAGATATTTTATCTGAACGTAAAGGGATTTTTTGTTTTTATTTAAATTTTTTAATCAAAAGTACGGAAAAGTTTCAGGTTTCGTTTGAAACGGATCATTTTGATATAAGACTCCCTTTGGGGAATTAATTTCAAATAGAACGCTTTTCCATTTCAAAACAAATATTTTCAAACGCTAATGAATGTTAGATGATGAAGGTAACCTTGACCATAAAGGATTAGGAGACGGCAACGATTGAGAGTATCTTGATAATTTATTGTAGCAAAATAATTCAAAACTTTTTCTACAATTCATAAGAAGAAATATAAGAGCTAATGAATGGCCCATTAAGCTTTAAGAACCCCTAAAAAAATAATTTAATAAATAAAATTGACGCGCCAAAAAAAAAATTTATTAAAGGCATAGAACGCGTGAATGTAGAATTTGAAAACCCTGAATGTGGCGCTCTTGTGTTCGACAAACGAAAAAGGGCAACAGAATACAGCGTCAGATATCAGGAGGATAAAAGTTCGGCTTGTCGTCCCAATGTATAAGCGTATACGGTACATGCCACGGAGCATAGGTGTACATGTATGGCACGATATTATCTGTTCGTATCCAGCCACTCCGATAGGACATAGATGACGTGGCAATCTATTTTTTATGGACATTGTCTACCATAAGACATAACCAGCAAATAGTTGCGCCGCTCTCTCTCGTAATGGCGAAAGCGATGATTATTTTTGCCGATGACCTTTTTGGTGGGCTGTCATCATTATAAATCCTGCCAGGAGGCGCTGCGAACTTGTACAGCAGCGTTATAACGACTTTCACAACAAATGGTCAATGTGACGCCGTAGACATAACACATTCGTTTCGTGGACCGGCCACCCTTTGCCACTACCCATGCCATTGGTCGACCATTTCCCACTCGTGGACAAACCACTCACGCCATCTTTGAATTTGATAGATAAAGAATAAACAATCATAGCACCGAAAAAAAAATGTTAATAATAAATAAAAAGTGATTCATTGAAACCTAACTGGGACTTTTAAACGTAGTACTTACTTAGCAAATTGAAATATCAATTCATTGAAAAAATAATGTAGCAATCAAAGTTGTTTCTACCACGCATGACTATAAGCAACGCTTAAAGTTCAAGTAATAGAACAATTTCTAAAGTTTGGAAAACATATATAGACAAACGACTCCCAGGACATAGAATTTATTTCGGCGCTGAACCGGACACTTCATTTTCATTCGCTTAAACTTCAGTGGTAACGTACTGAACTTAAAGTGTTGCTTATAGTCATGCGTGGTAGATATACCTGTACTATCTTTATCCATTTTTCATTTCAAACGACATTTTATCACTGTACTTTGTCCACTTAACGTACTGAACTTAAAGCGTTGCTTAGTCATGCGTGGTAGATACTTGTACAACTTTTATTTTAAAGTTGTTTCTTTTCAATAATTTCACCAGAGTAAGACTGAAAACTCGCGATTCTTAACTAATGTAATTATGAATGAAAACATGTTTTCCCATATATTTTTTTTTCTCAGCTTCAAAAAATTATTAACTTGCCATTTAATATGTCACCAGTCGACGCTATGCGGCGCGTTGTGGGTGATAGTTCTAGAAATAAACTATCGTTAGTTTTATCAAATACGAGTGTATAATCCTATATTCGTGCCAGTTTGTGGGCTCTCCGCTTTGTGAAACTTCAACGAAACGAGTAGCTGCTTTCGTGCGTCGCCAGAGGGCGCCAACAACTGTCACGTATCCAGACTGCTAAGAAGATAGCCTGGACCGATTTATTTTGAAAAATTCTCGAAACAACCCGACTAGACAAGTTACTTTATGTAATTTGACTTGTTGACAACTGCATCATTCAAAGGCAGGCAACGCACAGGCATAACACAACTGCGCGTGTATGTGTTTTGCATTCCGGAGAATACGTCTGTCTGACAAAATAGTTGATTGAAATGCTACGCGCAGACAATACATAAACATTCCTTCGCGGAACAAATGTCCTGCAGCGAGCCGAACGCGGTGCGAGCTTCGCCGGACCAATGGTTAGTTCGCAGCCGCCGCAGCTTGAAGAATCAAATTTGAAAATGGCGGCGGCCACTAGAACAACCGTACATGTAAATTTGGCACCGCCCCTTTCAACCCACAACCCCCAGATTCCTGGATGACATTTTT